>CATQJL010000223.1:78294287-78466656 GCA_958299035.1 Cylicocyclus nassatus
AATCCCCGAATTTCGCGAAGTTCACGGAAATTTTGACATTCTGTGCGCGGTATTGTGATCTTGAGCAGATCTTAGAACAAATTCGATCAGAGTGGCTTTCTACCATACTCCTATAGTATACTGTCTATGTGTCATCAGCGACAGATCAATGGTAATACTGTTATCAGCACACTGAATTCAACCAAAATAATAATCGATAATTCTGAAAACTAATATTGTATTCGGAATCCCCATGCACGATTACCCCCCTATGCAAACTCCCAGCCCCGTAGGTGAACTCTGCAAAAAAATTGATAAAGATCGATAAAATCGATATCGATCGATGACGAAAAGTAGCCTATGACAACCGCCGGGGCCCGAAGTGTATGTGTTCCAAGTTTGGTCCGGATCGGTTCAGAAATGGATTTTTCTATTCGGACATACGTACAGACAAACAGACAAACAGACGTTCAGCTTCATATAGAAGATGATACGTCTCGTCGAGCTGAATCGAACGGTGTCCTCGGATTCAGAATTCGTCCATTCTGAAGCGAGATATGGCTAAATTGACGATCATTCCGGCGCACTGCGGCGGAGTGTGGCGCACTCTGCCACACTCCGGCGCACTCCGCCACAGTACGCCGGAGTGCGCCGCAGTCCGGCGAATTTTTTGACAAATTATGAGCGGTATTGTAGGAGATATAAGCAGTCTCAAACAAACTTTCGAGTGCGCTGTCAAGAGTGAAAATAGTTACGACAATCTTTTTTTCGCTTCAACTTAAAGATGGTGAGCGATTTTTTTGAAAATAAGCATGGTTTGCGCAGTAAGACCCTGCGTTTAGCCTATTCTTGAATGCAAGTCCTACCTTTGCAAGAAGAAAACCAATAATTTGCGGATACAGAATAGTAGATTTGAAAGCACACATTTTGACCTTGACAGAGGAATCGCGAGGGGATTGTAATTAGGATCTTACAAATCGCAAAAACCGCTGTCCAAGTTTGGCGCAGAATTACCATTTTTTGGCACCATTTTATTAATTTTTAGAACGCTTGCCTTTGTCTCAAAACTTATTTACGCGACATGGTTTACACCACCTATATGTCTATTTTTCGTTCTAACTGTTCAGTAGATTCATTGAAATTACCTGCACAAAAACTGATAGCTCAGCTGTTATTTCACAAGCTAAGCAAATTGAACAGAAATATGATCTATCTTCCATCCGCGGCCGCAATTCTGTCTAGACTGATGATCCTGAAACATACGGAGCGGAGACGGACTATGTGAGTCAGACATGGATGTGAATGTGCTGAATCCTGAATTCAAGAACTTCAGCCCTCGAACTGTTGTAAGTAGTTAAGGAAACTGTGACAGTTTCCTGTCACTTCATTTTCCGTAACATATGCTCTTTCTGCTATCGGCAGCACTCTGTACACGTGAACGGATTGAAAATATTTCCAAGTAAAAAGAAAGAATTGAGTGCTTGGAACTTCGGGTCTGATGCCCGGAACATATGCTTGTACATAGGTTTACGCGAAAAAGAGCAATCCTGCCTTTTCCCCATCTCGGCATTGTTCGAGATATTTTAAGCAAACTAGTTGGCAGTCATCATCCTAAGTTTGTTAGTATTGAAGCGAGCGTAGAGACTGCGTTTACTTCATGTATAAATAGACTTAATAGGAGAACACAAAAATTGTGCCGCATTTTCACGGAAAGTTTGTTGAAACCTTCAAGTCACTGCATCCGCAAAAATTTTTTTTCATATTCAAAACAATAGTTTTGCTTCATTATCAATTTAAACGTTTCGCGCTGACACTGTCGAATGTTTAGGCATCGCCCTCCTCTGTACGCTTTCTTATCGAGCTCTATTAGCAAAAGCTTCATGCCATCAGTACTTTGCGAGAATTCATCACTCAGACTAGTTTTGTCTCAGGAATCTTGGGTCACCTTCCACTAGATAATGGTAAGATGAAACTGAATGTGAATAGGGATTGATGAGAAATAGTGATATCAACCACTTATTAGCAGCATCGCAAAAAAAAATCCAACTCGTAACCAAATTAGCCCCTAATGTCTGCTAATAAGGGCAGGCAAACTTGCACGGCTGTGTTTCCTCCGCTCTTACTATCGGCACTTTGATAATTCATAGCTCAGGGCAACATAATCAATTCTCTCAATCTTCAAAAATTCCCTTTTGATTAAAATCCACTATAGGGGGCTTGTTCAGTCTCAACTCAGTAAGTAACATTCAAGCTCATTACCACTACTCTGTGCTTTGTAATCGCTGCACGCTAATTAATCCTTTACTTTTGCTCAATTCACGCTGAATTTATGTAGTAAGTTCGAGGTTGGACGTCCTTACTGGTTGAGTAAGAAGGCTTGAAATTTCACAACCAGCATTCAAGCTTGTAAAGTTACAATCAAGTCATTAGGATTAAGTGAATGGTAAATTGAGTAGATGTCTAACACATGCCATCTCTTTGTAATATCAGGGTTGTCTGAAGAATGAAATAATGGATTTCCAACGTTCCTCATTCTTTTCAACTTTTGTAACCTACCAAAGAGCCAAGTGTTTCAGCGTTTTTAACTATTATAGAAATGTGTTTATAAGAACCTCAATGGCGAAGTCATCTGCATTTTTTCTCAAATTAGAAATTAAAACATTGTGATTATACTCAGTACGCATTGAGTCACAGATATGTCAAGTGCGTTCCGAATAGATTTTAAAACAAAATATGAATACGCGAAGAGCAGTACATTCTGTACATAGAATCTAACGATAAGGCAATTGTGCTCGACAAAACACTTACTTTTTAGAGAATAACATGATGATGTTCAAATGAACAGTTTGATAGGTCCTCTTATTTTGTTTTTCTTCGCAATTCTTCCAACTGTAGTCGTGCTGCCAATACACATAATGACATGCAAGTGCCATAATCACCCCTATATTTTCGACAGCGTTCGTCGCACTGCAAAAGTAACCGACATAACAATGAACTTGACTGTTCTAAGATTGAAACCCACGTCTTTCTTGGCTTGCTCGAGCTGGCTGGCTTCATCTTTGGCTTTTTTTTCTCAAACCTAGACAAGGGCCGAAAAGACCACAGAAATCGCACTTAGAATTTGCAATAATCACTTGCACCAGGATCAAAATGAGGACTATTTTCCAAGACATTGACCTCTGAAATATTAGGTTGTTACATAAGTCTTGTTACACTTAACTTCTAACGGCAATAAGTCATGCACCTCATATTCTTTACAGGGCTACAGGGTACCATTCGATAGAGCAAAACAAGCTCTACAAAATGGTGTGCAAAAGTTCGCACCAGCTCCGATCCACCGTAACTTTACATTCAAAATCTGAGTCGCAGTGAAGGCTCAAAAATTGCGAAAAATTCATATCTTTGTTCAGAAAAATCCTACGAAGCTCCAACTTGCTCATAAAAATTGCTCACTATATCAAACATTCATATGCACCGTTGCTGTATTTTTTCCTCATCTAGAAATCGAGAAAAAGAAAATTTTTTAGTTTTTACAAAAACGAAGCTATGTAGTTCCTAACTGTGTAGCTGTATACTATAAGCCATTAGCAGTATAACCATGAATTTTCAGCTTTCCAGAAGCCCTAGTTTTCGAAAAATATCAAATTTAGCTTCTCTCACTCGGGTTTTCAAGGCTAAATTGGGTATTTTTCGAAAACTAGGGCTTCTGGGAAGCTGAAAATTCACGGTTATACTTCTAAGGGCTTGTAGTATACAGCTACATGGATAGAAACAGCATAGCTTCGTTTTTGTAAAAAGTGAAAAATTTTCCTTTTCTCGATATCTAGATGAGGAAAAAATACAGCAACGGTGCATATGAATGTTTGATATGGTGGGCAATTTTTATGAGCAAGTTGGAGATTCGTAGGGATTTTCTGAACAGAGATATGAATTTTTCGCAATTTTTGAGCCTTCACTGCGACTCAGATTTTGAATGTAAAGTTACGGTACAGTACAGTACAGTACATATCTGTACAGTTGCGTGCCATTGTATTGTGTGCATATACTAGTCCAGAAGGCTATAGTGACATTAGATTTGAATTGTTTATAAGTGAGAACTCACTAGATGATTTCTTGAGCATTCAAATGCTCGGAGAGTAAACGAATTAGCGACACAAAATTGTTTTTGTTTCGTTTGCTCGAAATTTCTTTTGTTTAGAATTTTCGTCACTAGGAATAAACTACATTATGCTTGCCACGCTCGTAGTGTACACTGGAAAAACTCATCAGATTTAAATTTTTCAAAACCTAAATAGTAACAGCAATCAGTGATCGAGGTCGGAGAGGAGAGAGCGGACAACGTTTGTAAATAGTGCGGATGGGCTAAAACTCAACACTGTAAAACAATGTGAAAATGGCTGCCGCCACGCCAAATTTCTCCCCCCACCCTCCAGGAATGTTGTGATAAAGAGACAGCCCTACTGACGATAACATAACTTGAAGGCTAAAATTCTACATTCTATTAAATTGTTTCAAAAGTAATGCCAGTTCCCTCTATTAAGGAAAATAGATAAAAGAATGTAGGAAACTCATTATTCAAAAAAGCAAAGCTCTACAAGATAGTATTTGAACAAGCGCAAAAAGTTCAAACCACGTAAAATTTGGAAACAAATTCCAAAAAATATGCCCAAAAATCAAATTCCGTTGATAAAGATCCTAAAAATTTCTATCTTGGTCATGCATTGTTGTTCACATCTCCGACAATTTTGGTGAGCACCCGCAGACCACCCATGACAGGCATCACTATGATGAGTGGGGGGGGGGTGTTACAGAATGACCAATGCGCTTTATTATATAAGGGATTAGGTTGGCACGAAAGTTCTTGCGTAATTCAAACAATATTCAATAACTTTTCAAAGTCTAAACCTAAATTCAGAATCTTGTATGCTAAAAATATTAGAAGCCTTACGCTTCATAATGAATGTTTAAGCATAAGATTCCGTGAGCGGGTCATCAAGAACGAAGCTCTCGAATATGGGGCTTCAAATTTTGCGATTTGAGTTTGGTGCCAGAAAATCGCAGAGTGCCGCTAACTAGCCGAAAAAAATCTGTAGAATTTATTTACACAACAAAAGTCCGTATGTTACTTTAAAGGCTTTGGTCTTGCACGATGAAGCAAAAACAAAAAAATTCGTGAAATATGTCATTTTGCGGAAAAAATCCCCTTGTCGCTCTAATTTTTCCACAGAAACACAGTTTGCAACCAGAAATTAGACATAGTGTCTATTTAGAGCCTTGCGACGTTTTCTCGATTATAAAAAAGTGTTTTCGCCGGAAAACTGCGGGCATGAGGGGATTTTTTCCGCAAAATGACATATTTCACGAATTTTTTGTTTTTGCTTCATCGTGCAAGATCAAAGCCTTCCAAAGTAACATATGGACTTTTGTTGTGTAAGTAAATTCTACAGATTTTTTTCGGCTAGCTAGCGGCACTCTGCGATTTCCTGGCACCAAACTCAAAATCGCAAAATTTGAAGCCCCATATTCGAGAGCTTCGTTCTTGATGACCCGCTCACGGAAACTTATGCTTAAACATCCATTATGAAGCGTAAGGTTTCTAATATTTTTGGCATACAAGATTGTGAATTTAGGTTTAGTCTTTGAAAAGTTATTGAATTTTGTTTGAATTACGCAAGAACTTTCGTGCCAACCTAATATATATTAGGTTGGTGCAAAAGTTTTGTCAGTTTTTTCAATCCATCGGCAAACACGCTATGAAGATAAACTAACTCCTTAAGATGTATCCGATGCAGAATTTTTTCCTCTTTCCAGCTGCTAAACTCCCTTTGTGTTTCGTTGAGAGAATGATAAGATATTTGCTGAAAATTGCAACCATTTGTTTTTACCATGTCCAAATTTCACTAATTTTCAAAAATTTTGTATGAGACTATCGGAGGAGCCTTGATAACCACCGGATAGGGCAAATCTTTTTCCAACTTAAGCAACTTTTTCCTTTTTTTCAGCTGCTTTTTCAGATTTTTGCTAAATAATTTTTCAAAGGTCTTGTTTTTGGAAAAATCGCATAAGCTGCTATTGCATCAAACACTGCAAAACCTACGGAATACTGAGGTTTCAACACCCGATTATTACTACCGCTACCATTACAAAGCAAATGAGTGATTTTCACTTCAAATTATGAAGATTTTGAAACATAGGTTACGTCAGTGCGCACTCCTGAAATTGAGAGATATTGCGATTTTACCACAAATTTCGCCTTTCTCGGCAAAAAAAGACAAGTGTTAGAACGAGGAGAAAAAGTTGCATCGAACGGTGACTAAAGTATTTATCATTTTATGTTCTACGAGGCTAAAATAAGCTGAATGTAAAATTTGGTCACTTCAAAAAATAAATCGTAGAAATTTTGAAAGACAAGCCGTAAGGCTATAAAAAACCTTTAAAAAAATTTCGGAGTGCGTGGCTGACGCCACGTCAGCCACGCACTCCGAAAAAATTTTTGGAGTGCTTCTCAAAATTTTTGCGGGTCCTCGACCCCTAAAATCTGGAAAAAGGGGGCGTGGCGTCAGCCACGCCCCCGGAAAAATTTTTTTTCAAGGCTAAAATTTCGTTTGCACATTTTTACAACCCATATAGGTAAGTTTCAAAAATTTCGCGACCCATCCTCGGGGGGGGGGGGGCGCCCCCCTCGCCCCCCCCCTCGGTCTGCCACTGATATATACATATGATAACATGGATGAAAAAATGTAATGATTGCATGAGGTGATAGAGCTCTTCAAGATCTGCAATCTACACTTTGAGGTTTTTGAGAAACATGTGTTCTAAAAGTCCGAAAATAACCGCGTCACAATGTCGCGGACAATAATTCTTCGAACGCAAAAATTTTCTTTTCAGTCCTATTTTGAAGCGGAAACACAAGTTATCCGGAGGGGTAAGCGTACTACTATACAGAGCTTGTCAAGAACTATACACTGGTTATGGTTGCTTCCCCAAAAAACGCAAGCTTGAGTTTTATTTTAGTTTTTCAAAAAACAACTTCTAATTTCCTATCAAGCCAAATTTCTTCACACGGAAACCTGTTCAAGACATTCAATAAGGCCGTCTGGATAAAATAGATGCTCTTTGCCATCCTCTATGCGTCGGACGTGTGCTGATGAGTTTCTTGGCTGAAAATGGCCCTTGGCAGTACTTGCACATGACTCCACATGCACCTCACCACTGACTTGTACCTTGCAGGCTTGTAACTCGGCCTGTAGTCAATATTTGAGCCTGCAGTCAGGCTCATTCGAAAGAAGGAAACTTCCTCTACACGATGATATGCAAACGAGTTGAGTTTGAGAAATTTCAGAGATTTGGCGGATGGGGTAAAAAAGTCCAGCCTTAGAGGTGATTGGAGTGAAAGCTCTTATGAACACTAGAACAGCCTTAGAGCTTCGAAGTGGATCTATTACAAGAACATTGACAGTTTTGAACTTCCAGGATGAGATTGGTAGCGAAAGGAGCTCTTTTCAACTTTAGCTGAAAAGTGTTTGAACTACAACTGAAGCTGCCCTCTAACACCACAGCATACCTTCGTGTAGAGGAAGTTTCCTTCTTTCGAATGAGCCTGATTGCAGGCTCAAATATTGACTACAGGCCGAGTTACAAGCCTGCAAAGCGGTACAAGTCAGTGGTGAGGTGCATATGGAGTCATGTGCAAGTACTACCAAGGGCCATTTTCAGCCAAGAAACTCATCAGCACACGTCCGATGCATAGAGGATGGCAAAGAGCATCTATTTTATCCAGACGGCCTTACTGAATGTCTTCAGGTTTTTGTGTGAAGAAATTTGGCTTGATAAAGGAAATTAGAAGTTGTTTTTTGAAAAACTAAAATAAAACTCAAGCTTGCGTTTTTTGGGGAAGCAACCATAACCAGTGTATAGTTCTTGACAAGCTCTGTATAGTAGTACGCTTACCCCTCCGGATAACTTGTGTTTCCGCTTCAAAATAGGACTGAAAAGAAAATTTTTGCGTTCGAAGAATTATTGTCAGCGACATTGTGACGCGGCTATTTTCGGACTTTTAACACATGTTTCTCAAAAAACTCAAAGTGTAGATTGCAGATCTTGAAGAGCTCTATCACTTCATGCAATCATTACATTTTTTCATCCTTGTTTTCCCTCTGAAAAAGAGCGATGAAAAAGGGAGAGAGGCTTGTCCGCAACTTTCTGGCGGTCACTGTATATATATATATATATATATACACCAAACTCAAAATCGCAAAATTTGAAGCCCCATATTCGAGAGCTTCGTTCTTGATGACCCGCTCACGGAATCTTATGCTTAAACATTCATTACGAAGCGTAAGGCTTCTAATATTCTTAGCATACAAGATTCTGAATTTAGGTTTAGACTTTGAAAAGTTATTGAATTTTGTTTGAATTACGCAAGAACTTTCGTGCCAACCTAATCTCTTATATAATAAAGCGCATTGGTCATTCTGTAACACCCCCCCCCCCTTCCCTGCAGCGAGACAGAAGACGTCAACACGTTTGTCGTTTTGCGCCGTGAAGGCGTACCGAGCTGATGACTCATCATAGTGATGCCTGTCAAGACGTTGTTGATGATAAGCTCTAAGCATGAAAGTTCAACCACCAAAAACGCTTAACGCCTTAAGCGGTAACATTGATTGCCAAAACCACTATACGACGATTTCCCAGTCTTACAATTACAGCTTTACTCCCAATCGCATAACCAGGTCAGTTATCCCTATATAATAAAGCGCATCGGTCATTCTGTAACACCCCCCCCCCCCTCCGCGGCGGGAGAATGGGGACGTAAACAAGTTTGTCGGTTTGCGCCGATGCATGCGTACCGAGCTGATGAGTCATCATGCAACTGATGCCTGTTTTAGATGATGTTGATCAACAGCCAAAACTAACAAAGTGCAATCATCCAGTAGCTGAAACCAGTCTGTGGTAATATCGATTAAAACCGCCTGCAAAAGGGAAATTTGAGGCTTTGCTTGCAAATATCAGAGACCACGACTTTGGAGGAGATCTAGCACGAAAACTTCGATACCGAAGAATTTGTCAGTAAGAGTTAATTCGGAGCGTTTTTCTTCGAAGAAAAAAAGATCGAGGAAACTTTCTCAACGGTTTTGGCAAGGGCCACAGACTGCTTATGCATGCATTTGTATTCGACCTGAAACTTCAAGGGTAGGGTAAAGATGGTGGTAAGATTTTCGGAAATTCCGAAGCAGAAGAAAAGCGTCAGAAAGAACTGTGGGCACTCTACTGAAGTTTTTCTGAGAAAAGGGTAGACACTTCAAATATGCCTTTCAGAGTAGGAAAAAGGTGTTGAGAAGAGGTAACGATAAGGATTCAATCTGTCAGCAAATAGCGATAATATGTCCTTGAGCATCTTTCTGAGGCTTGAGGCCAGCAGAACGTTTCTATGTGTTCTAAAACCATATGGGAGAACAAGTGATGAATTAAGAAAAGTTGGAGGGCCAGGTCACCTCATTAGGCTTTTGAAGATATCTTTGATCGAAGAACACTCAAAAATTGTGGGCACTTTATTAGGAAAGCCTTTTGAAATAAAAAAGACAGGTTTGCTCAATAAGCTTCGATAGTAGAGTACGGGAGGCGGGGGAACGGAAGGAAGGGGGGACTTTACGTGCATTCTGGCAAGGAACTATTTTCCTCCAGGTTTGGTTCGCCGAAAACTATCCTTTTAATTCATGCCAGCTGCGCAAAGGTTCTGCCTTTCAGACACTACAACCCAAAAGCAGTGGCTCGGCAGAGTGACAACCTTGGGATATTCGTCGTTTTTAGCTCCCCTGAATGAGCTGAGTCTTAAACTGTGCATTACAGATTTTGAAGATATTAATAACTCGCTTTTTCGGCCGTGGAAAGTGCTTCTTGGGCGGATAGCGAGGCCCGTCCGTTCGTAGAACGGTTGGCTACTCGAACCATAACCTAACTGCCGTCGAGATGGGTACGATGTCTCTACCCAACCGGGCTCCACAAGCCAATCGCTTCCTAGAGGAGGCCTTTCGTCTTCCGCCCGTCTTTTTTTACGTTCGCAAAAGCGAGTTATTGATATTTTTTGAAGCTGCAAAGCACATTTTGGAGTTTGTCCATCCAGAGGAACCGAGAACGACGAATACAAGTCGCCGATCTGTCGAGCGGCTGCCTTTAACGTCTGCCAAACAGCAAGGACTGACATAAGTAAATTCTACGTCATTTCTTGCGATAGCTTTAACGTTGTCTCACGATTTCGATAAGCGAAATTATTTCGGTCCTAAGAGGTCGTATACGCTATGAGCAACAAACATGTAAGACTCATTTAGACTTCACTTGATGGAGTTCCCACGATCAGCAAGCATTGTGAGACATAGCGTATGACGATAATCGCAAAACTTTAACGCACATCCCACTCCACACACGGCCAGACCAAAGTGCCGCTTCGCGGCACTTTGGTCTGGTATATATATATATCAGTGGCGTACCGAGGGGGGGGAGCGGGGGGGGGGGGCCCCCGAGAATGGGTCGCGAAATTTTTGAAAGTTACTTATAAGGGTTATAAAAATGAGCAAATGACTTGTTTATACTTGTAAATAATTAAAATAATTTTTGAAAATTTTTAAAAATTCAAATTAGTCTTGAAAAAAGATTTTTTCGAGGGCGTGGCTGACGCCACGCCCCCTTTTTCCAGATTTTAGGGGTTGGGGACCCGCAAAAATTTTGAGAAGCACCCCCAAAATTTTTTCGGAGTGCGTGGCTAACGCCACGCACCTTCATTTCAAAAAAATTTTTTGTCGCGCCCCCCCCCCCCCCGAGCGGAAATCCTGGGTACGCCACTGATATATATTATATATATAAACAGGGTGTCCCAAAAAAATGTTTAGAACGTTTGATCGTTAATATCTCTCTTCCCAATAAGTCTATGCCTTGCTTCAGGTACCGTTTTGTAGAGCTGGCTTCAGCTTAGATTTCCATTATAGAACAAATCACCCATCTCTCTTCATTACTGTAGGGTTACGGTAGAAACTTCAAAGAGGGTTTTGAACCATGAAAGGCCATATTTTGCCTCAGAAAGGAAACCAAACAGCCTGAAAACTTTTACACCAGGCTAATTAGAATTAATTATAACTGTAAAGTTCCCAACTTATTATGATGCTTCATTGAAGAGTTATGCCAGGTGAGAGGTAGCGGCCTTTTTTCAATGTTCCTAAAAAGTGCGATTACACCGTTTAGAAAGCTTCGTAATCTTGTGAGCGATTGGAGTTACAAGGGGAAACTTATGAAACAATCTGATAAAGTTGGCTTCGCCAAACTAACAAACTAGCACTCCAAACTTTCTACTTAGATAATCGCCAGGAGCGGGCGGACCGCAAGCTCGCGCTTTTCTGCAAGCGGTCAACAGAATTTTGGGCCGTGGCCAAACCTTCAGCGAACGGTACTTCCTTTACCGTCTAATGTTCTGCCAGCGGCTAGCAACACAGAATCTTCTGCAGGAGCTCGTCAAATAATCTCTTTCAGCAAACGCTGGCCGAACTTTCAGCAGGCGCTCGGACTCTTTTTACGCAGTTTTGGGCTTACGTCAAGCACAGATAAGATTCTGTGTGGCAGAGGTGTCACCGTTGGTTTAATTACTCAAGTTTGAGTTACTTTCTCTCGAAAAGTACCTGGAGGCTGCGCGGTCCTCCACAAAGGACCGTGCGGCCCTCGAAAATTTTGCATATTTTCGCGGAAAGTCCGTGAGATTGCGGCCACTGCGCCGCAGCTAATCTATAAGGAAACCGCGATTGTTCTCCGAGCATTCGTCTAAAACTTCGCTAAAATTCTTCCAAATATCTGCAAGCGGACCGCAAGAAATCAGCGAACTATTTTTCCGGTGCCCCTCCCGCCCGTAAATCGCATGGCCGCCTGCCCCCGGCGATTATCTGAGTAAGCAATAAAGCCTGGTGCTTAGCAGACTCAATTGTCACGTGATGTTTGACATTTTTTCTTACTGGACGCACAAACTCGCGCTTCCAATGTTTGTGCACAGTGGAACGGCCACCGGCCGGCAAATTCTCCTCGCCCACTCGTCATGGCACGGTGGCAGCCGGTGCGAGTGCCTGAGCACTCACATTAGTTTCGGAGATCAAGATTCCCTGATGACGCAGAGAACTTTAGCCCGAAGGCCGTTTTCGAAGCCAACTTTGACTTCAAACCTTAAGTTCAGAAATATAACGCATTAGCTTACACACCCGGTTACGCCCTAGCGCGCATAATTTTGAAGATGTATCACTCTTTATTTTCCTTACCATCCTTAATCCCTATGTCCTAAGCACTAAACGTTTAAATAGCGAAATCAAGTTGAAGTTGTGCTTTGACATTAGTAAATGAACGAGGTAACAAGCCGATCAAAAATCTCTTTGTTTTAGGTGGCACAAAATGGTTAGACGGAAGCACTTATTGAAAATGGTTCGTACTGATAAGCTATGTTACTGTCGGTTGTTACAGGTGTAATTGCTGCTGCATCAGAATGATTGCCTAGCCTCAACTTTCATTTCCATTGATTATACTACCGGTCAATATCTTGTTCTCTGTTAGGAAGTATTATATTGAAAAAATTATATTGAAAGAAAAAACCCTATACGGATGACCACGTTTTATCGTGCGTGCTTCTCGGACGCATATTTGGGTAGCTTGTGTAAGTTTTTTGCAAACGGAGCAAGTTCTGATTAAAGGCAGCACATTAACGACGAATTACGAAGAGTCGCTCTTGTGCCGAATTGCGCACCGGAATCGCGCGAGGCACGCGTCAGGCCTGAGGCCTTGGGTAGAATTTAGACGATTTCATCGTATCGACTGTTGGCATATCTCTCCTTGTCCAATCGATACGTATCCAATGTGTAGTCACCAGTCGTCAGTATTGGCGATTGGAGACAGGATAAAGCGGGGGGTGCGGCACACGACCGTCGGATACGCCCCCCCCCTTGGGCCGGACCTCAGCACGACCCCCCACTCTCTCTCTTGAAGGCACCGTCCACTCAGAATTTCGACCTCCATGTTTTTGCCGTTCCGGGCCTTCTCATACCCCTGATTGCGAATATCAAGTTCAAAATCCACGAAAACCACGAAAAACTCCTGTTTCCAGAACCCGCAAAGCGATTTCTTCGGTACGTGATTGGTTGGGCGCGCACGGATGAGCTCCGAAAGGGGAGGAGCCAGCGTCGCGAACAGGGCCAGAAGCGATTTCCGAAGCAATTTTCTCGGTTCGGAAGCAATTTCAGGCAGCGCGAGTTGGGCAATCACTTAGTTGGGGGCCCCGCATCTGCTAGGTATCATAGTCTCACCAACCCCAATTTGGGTGGACGATGCTTTTGCCTTTCACAGCTTCAACTCACATTCAGTTTATATTTTTATTTCAACAAAAAGTATTTTTATTGCAACAAAAATAACAAGAGATCGAAACATGTTGACGCGTGAGATCTTCTGAGATGGCTATTAGGCTTGCTCCACGCCGGGGCGAGGTGCATCGGGGGTCCAGGGTGTCCCGCACAGGATCAGCTTTTTGAGTAAGAAATAAATGAAAAAAAAGCTCAAAAAAGATGTTTTTAAGGGTGTTTAAATTGGCGAATTGGGACTTACCAAAATGATTAGTATAATCGATGCGAACAGTGTGTTCCTATCCGCAGGAATCCATACGTCGTTACTGTTGTTAATGTTGTTAGTGTATCTGTTTGCGTCGATTACCATCGTTTCACTATAACTGCAATAAAATGGTATTGTTAGAAATATAAATATTTAACAGAACAGTGATATATTTGAACGCTGAACGTGCAACATCATTACACCGACTTTCTATAAATCTTCATTTCAGAAGAAACAGCAAGAGAAAGGGACCGCGAAAAAAGTTGAACATTCATTCTTCATAGCCTCTCGGAGGAAATCATCACTTGCACCAGTCAACTCGTCTTCATCCACAATTGTATTGTGCAGCACGGGATGTTCGCAGAGGTCCCTTCGATACTTCTCAAAACTCCCTCTTCCTTTGACTGCCTCTAGTATCTTGGGTTGGCTGTACTTCCTAAAATCCTCTTGCAAAACTGTTCTGCAACTGGCGTTGGATATCAGTCGCTCGAGATGGGCTGCACTCGGATCTTGCCTGAGGGATTTCTTCTTGGGAGTAATTCCTTGATGGTTTTTGAAATGTGTTCCAAGTTATTCTCGGAAATTACTGAGGCGCACTCTCAGCAGGCTCGCAATCCTTTCAAAAACCGGTCGTAGTCGTACGTTGGCTACTCTTCGATGGGTCATCTTCATATGAGCTCTTCCAGCCTGTTACCGTCATAAATTTCTTTCATTCTTTGCGGCACTGTAACAGACTTTCTTTTCCAGCCTTCGGCTGAATCGTATTTTGCTCGAAGGAGGCGGTGAGTGGAGCCACTGCAGAAGGATGGAACTTCTGAAACATCGAGCAAGCTCCATCTTCGATTGGTGAGAATATGGTTGACGTCCGCGTGAGTCTTTCCTTTGAACGATTCCCGTGTTTACCGGCGTGTTCTTTCTTCATGAAGATAGTTTCCATGGAAAAATCGTGCGGCAGAGAGAAGCCCAACAGGACGGTTGCCGTTTTCGTTCCGGAGCTTATGTCCAAACTTCTTGATCCTATACCTTTGTGGTGGCATCCCGATTTTCGGGTTGCAGTCGCCCATAACAAACTTGTAGAAGGACTTCTTGTTGTTGCGGATGACCTCCTCCACATGAAAAAAGTACCTAGTTTTGATTCATCAGCTGCTAATGTTTGAGAGTAGCGGTTGATGATGCTGATGGTTTTCTGACGTGAAAGTCGTAGTCATAGGATGGCTAGTCGAGGTGATAGGATCGACAAAGCTAACGCCTCCAACGTTTCGTGATGAGACCTTCTCACCATTAGTGATAAGGGTCCCATCACTCACCTGTCGTACGTTCTTTACTGGATTTCGTTTCCTGCATAGCGATGACGTGGTACTTAATGTGCTTTGCAGCGTTGAGAAGAGCGCAGAGGAGGGCGTTTGTGGAGACTGTCCTGGCGTTGTAGGTGCAGAGCATAGGAAGACGGTCAAAAGGCGCGATTTTTCTGGCTGTTACCAATTTTCATGGGTTTTTGACTTTCAGAAACTTCGTTTGGAGTCGATTTCAAGTGATAATGCTGAACAATTCGTCCAATTGTCAAATACATTTCCTTTAAAATTACCAATAATTCTAGAACTCAATGAAACACCAAATATGTGCAGTATGCTCCCTATCTGGCAACAAGAATCGCGGCTCTTGATCTACACCCGGCCTAGTAAGTCTGCTCTTGTAGGCTAGAACTTTTATTACTCCACGCCATGGGGATTGCTTCATGCCTGGGTGTATGTCAAGAGGCGCGATTCTTATTGCCAAATAGGGAGCATACTGCACATATTTAGTGTTTCATTGAGTTCTAGAATTATTGGGAACTAGCTGGCTTACCCGGCTCCGCCGTATGTTCGAATAGAAAATTCCATTTCTTAACCGATCCGGACCAAACTTGGCACACATACACTTCGGGCCCCGGCAAGTGTCACAATCCACTTTTTGTTATCGATCGATGTCGATGTTATCGATTTTTTGCAAAATTTGAGCTAGGGGGTTGGAATTTGGCAGAGGGGTGTAATCGAGCATGCTGATCACCCCCACGGGGGTGATCAGCATGCTCGATTACCCCCCTGTGTCAACTCCCAGCCCCGTGGCTCAAATTTTGCAAAAAATCGTTAAAATCGATATCAATCGATGACGAAAAGTAGCCTATGACACCCGCCGGGGCTCGAAGTGTATGTGTGCCAAGTTTGGTCCCGATCGGTTCAGAAATGGAATTTTCTATTTGGAACATACGTACACACATACAGACATACAGACATACAGACAGACAAGCAGACATTCAGCTTTATATATAAGATTTCAAAAGAAATGTACTAGACAATTGGACGGACTGCTCGATATCATCGTCTTAAAATCGACTCCAAACGAAGTTGCTGAAGATCAAAAATACATGAAAATGAAGTTAACAGCAATTTCGTTAATATTCCGGTCAGTCTTCTAGTAAAAGTCGTCAAACGTATCAAGTAGTCTCTACTAGACCTACTTTGATTTCCACGGGGCGATCGCTGAGCCCGGGCTTGGAGCGGGGAGAACCGCCGAGCGACCTGAAAACCAGACAGAGGGGGTCTGGACCGATCGGCTTTTAACTAGGCATCCGGCCAAAACCAGAAACGTTAAACTCCTTCACAGCTTGGGAGGCCCTGCCAGAGTATACAGTCTGCCCCAATCCTAACCAGGTCAAAATTGGCATGGCGAAAGCCCGCATCGCTAGGTTCTTGCGGCCACGTCCACGGCCTGCTTCTCTGCTCTCTCTTCAATCCTTTGGCTTTCTTTGACAGCGCGCATATGCAGCGCAGACCGCTAGAGCTGCAAGCGCGCAAATTTATGCCGACGTTTCGGCCTGATCCCGATTGGAGCAGACTATACACTCGGTGTGCATCGCAGTTTGACACCCAGTGTCATTCCACGCTAAGTTGAGGCGGCCGACCATTGTGGGAGTGACACAACCTCGGCCACCACCTGAGGTTTGAAAAAAAGGTGAATATGAACTACCGAAATATTCTTTTCTTTTATCCTAAATCGCAGTTTGACACCCAGTGTCACCCCACGCTACGTTGAGGCGGCCGACCATTGTGGGAGTGACACTCTTTTTTCTATTTTCGATACCATGCTTGTTCAAAAAAAACCTTTTAATACTGAATATGTACGAGCTGAGTACGAATCTCGACTTTAGCTTATTACACAACGGGTACTTTTAAAACGGACAGTTTCATTCCGTGCTATTTCACTCATTCAGTGCACCAGAAAGAAGTCATTTATTAGACAATAAAGTATCACATCTATTTTTGGAGAGCACAGGTAACTGTACCACATATCCTCTCAAGAGTGTAAATACATCCGAAAGCGTGCTTTTTTGGTGGCAAGAAAAACAGTCTCGATTGCAACTGAAAAAAATGCAGTTTTTTACTATTGAAAGATGCCTATAGAAAATGAAGTATACTGTTTTTTGATTCGTACAACTGATAATTGCTTCATGGAAAAATTGACGTATGCAATGATGTGTATTGAACTGCTGACAATACGCATACAATTAAATCCCTATTCAGGCTTACAAGATGATTAACAGTCTCACCTCGTTGTCAAATGTCTCTTCAACATCACCAAAGAATGTTGATGTAAACAAGTCAGCACTCGAAGAGAACTCTCTAAATCAATCTAGTAATTATATAATAATCGCGAAGGGGAGGTTACACGTTGTCAAAAAGCCTTAGACACATTATGACATCTAAGCATCAATCTCGTAAGTAATCCCTACGCAAGCAAGGTCTGTCACAGCAAACAGTTTCTTAGCATTGTTAATTAATGAACAATCTTGACTGCAGATTTTGTGAAACGGCTGAACATACTTGCAGCTTTTGTAAGTGAAATGAATGAAACCAAGATCCTCGAATTGTTGAGCACTCATTCCCTTAATGTCTCTTGCCAACTCGCAGCTGAACCTCTAAAATCAAGCTACATGAGTTTCTAAATCGAGCAATCATTCATCTTGTAAGAAAAAGTCTCAACACGCACTATCAAAAGAACTACAGAGCGTGAAACTGCGCCCCTCTGATGCTAACATACCGCAATTTAGCAGCTCCAAAAACTCAATGACTCAATATCCTCCGTTCATTTAATGCTTTAAAGTAAACTGAGCCAAGTGTTGCAAATGTGGCCTAGTGGGATACTACTGATATGACTGCTTTTTAAGCACGGGAAGAATCCCACTATGTTGAGCATGTCTTTAAAAAGAAGATTTTTTTGTAGCGTTCAGAAAATCTATGCAGTATTAGGTATCCGCTTCTGTCTCCTTATTTCTGTTTATATGAAGATATTTTTGAAATCATCAGTGATAAATAAAGGCTCTGCAGCTTAGTTTTTGAGCCTGAACCACAATTTTCTTATCTAGCCGCAACAAAGAATGTTCAAAAGCAAAATAGTCTCTTTCTTCTCAACCGAAAGATAAGATAAAATTTGCTTTTCCTTGTTTACACACATTCGTCCGCTCGCTTTTTTCTACCATTCAAGAACAAATTCTTTTTTCAATATCCGCTCACTCAAAGATGGAACTTATAAACAAACCACTTTACGCTTGAGACCCATTTCTTTCAGGATGTTGCCAAAGTGCAGTTCCAGCATAGTGTTGAAACTATTTAGTTCACACCCATTCGGATTTTGTGTTATGGATAGTGTGCTGTTCTTCAACCCAATGCAATGACAATAACGATCTTTGTATTCTTTACAGTAAACCAGGGGAAAAACCTGAAACGCTATATTTGCTCGATAAACCAGGGAGGATTGTAGGACTTACCAAGGCAGCTAGGTAGAGCAGCATAATCGCAAAGTTTATGAAATTTGTAAATTTTTAATTGCTTGTGTAGCTTTTATGTAGTTGAAATTATAATGAAATGGTTTGACAAGCAATTTCTCTATTTGTACTGCTGACGAGTGCACTTGGCTGACCGCGATTGAATAAATATTTCAGAATAGTGTGCTTTTATGAATTTTTACATTGTTTACATCCTGCTTTCTTACAGCCAAGTAGTCCATTCACTTGTTCTTTGTTGAAAAAACGGCAGTTTTGATCTCCTATTCTATGTCGAAAAAGAACTATCTAGAACAGGCTACCACTCACTACAAAGCATAACTTCATAAGCGTGCTGTAAGGATTCAATCTGATGCAACAAACGAAATCAATTAAATTTTTCAATGAATGAATGGTTTTGAATTAATTTTGCAAAATTTCTCCAATAACTGCTTCGTCCTTTCCATAAGTAACTTCGTTTTATCCGGCATAATGCATTTGATCACAAAGCTGCCTCTTTGCCACATCTAATTCTGCAAAACAGATGTTTTTTACAACTCCACGTTTGAAATCGCTACAGAGTAAGCTGCGCTAATTTTAAACAGTAATTACCATTTCAGATGGTATCTGCCAGTATTAAAAGAGGAAAGTGCATTCCTGACACGAATTCAGATATGGTTATAAACAAGTGCCATCTGTGTAATATTTATATTCTAGCTGTAAGAGACGAAGTTTGCACATCAGTATCATCAAATTTGATCGTCCAAACGATTCAAACAGAAGAACTTAAACACGTTTCACGAAGCAGCGTCTTTACCTCTATATGCGATTAGGAAAGCGTGATCTTGACTTGAAGAACATAGGCGCTTCCCACTATCGACATAATGGAGACTCAAAAAGTATTATCACAGTACCTTGTATGAGAAATGTAAACCGCGTTAAGAATGATTAGAAGATAGAAGAAGATTTAGACGGTCGAAATTTACGAGTATCTCACCTGAAAGTTAAACCTTCTATCAAAGACTGAGCAACGTAGTGTTTCACATATCATATTGTCTGTTTTCTTGCATCAACCAGTCACCAACAAGGCTTCCGTGAAAGACGATTGGTTACCGGGATGACTCTTGCTCAGGACCTGCCCATACCTGATCATGATCTTATTTGTTCCGCAGATACATTTTTGCACTTTGTATACTATGCGTCCTTAGTATGCGTGGATGTTATAAATATCATCTCTTTAGAATTGCCTTCAAAGAAAACGGCTTAGCCGTTTTCTTACATATCTTCATCTCGTGAATAACCTCCATGATGACATGTAAGAAAACAACGAGACATTATTCTCATTAGCGGGCATTTTTGGCTTCGTCGGTTATCTATAGGCTATACCAATCAGCATCGGTCCCGCGCTGTCCCGCCTTGCGAAGACGCATGGTCGCATGCTACATGCCTTAACTCACTCGTAACAGAGTTCGGACGCTTCAAACCGCAAGTGGGCGCAGGCGCTACGTCGCATAACCGATACTGGTTGGTACAGCCTATATATGTCATATTCATGCTGAGTATTTGCAGTATCATTCAAGAAGCATTATCTTTGCTCATAACTTTGCTTTACCACGTCTCTAAGACGTAATAACCACAAAGCTACTAGAAAATCCTACAGTAATAAGCAATGAATCATAGGTGAATCATTTATTGGAGGGTCGATTTGCTTATCTTGGTTTCTTGTCTTCCATAATGAAACATGTGAGAAATTAGAATATTATTGCCAATAGCATACAAAATTTCACGATAATTTTGTATCTGCTTTTGACACTATCCGGTTTCGGGGCTAAGAATTACACCGGTAGTGCAGCTTCCTTGGTGCCCCGCATCAGTAGTTCCCAAGAAAACTGTAAAAATTCAGAAAAGCTGCAGAATACAAGAGGAATTAAAGGCAATAAAGTCTAAAGAGAAGTTAGGCGAAATTGACACGCTGGAAGTAAAATCATATTTTAGCCAGGTTTTTCTTTTGAAAAGCACAAGTAGTTTCTCCATAATTTTTGACAATGAAGTAGTTGCATCCGAACGCGTATGTTTTGGGCTTCTTACTTTGGAATATTTTGTACCATTTAGGTCGGAGCTGAAATATTTGACAATTATAGCGCATTGAACATGTTGAGCAAAACAGATGATGTTCATCAATACTTTCTAAAAAAATTTTGAGATCTGAATAATTTGATCGTATCAAAAATTGCTTACAAACACCGCTTGTAACCCTGCACAACGAAATTACGAAAAATCATTTCCTATGGTTACTTTCATTTCACAGAAACTGCCAGATCTTAATGCTTACCTTCGCATCCAGTGTTTCCGCAGTCTCACCTGTGAACGTTATTGTAATCAAGTCCTGAACCGAGGAGACGTTCCTGGAACAGAACTATTAATTCTAATTAAAGTCAATTTATGGTTGTGGCGTCAAACATACCCGTATCGTGTATAGGTGGTGAAGTAAAGACGTCTTTTAAGGCTTGGTTTGATGTTTTCATCCGCAATCGCATTTGCCAACTCACAGCTGAATACCTATGAAAACATTACTAGGATATTTGGGTCGAAGAATTTTTTAAGAAATGTCTGGCATTAGCAAAGCAAAAAGTAAAAGTTTAGGTATGTGTATTAAGCGATGTCTTTGCTAGATTGTGTTATTATACTTGAACTCAGTAAAACCTCCGCAATCATGATGATTGCTTTTGCTTTTAATAAACTGTTTCAAATGTTCTATCCGTCTTCAAAAATGAACTACTTACCATGCTCTTTGCAAAATCATCTGTGAACAAACAAACATTACAAAACCGCCGAATCTAGGTGGTATTAGCAAAAAGAGAGATACCAACGCTGCTTTCTTGTCTTTTTGAGATGCGGTAACAGAATGGAATAAGGCTCTGTGATACGAGAGCATACAAAAATACTCGAGAAAGAATACATTTGAATGATATAAGAAGTTGAACGATGAAACCACTGAAAGTAACAATTCAAATGAAGCCATAAAAAGAGCAGGTAGATTTTTTAGAACGAGAATCAGAACAAGTTTACTATGTAGGAAAACAACAAACGCGGCCATCATTTAGCAGTGCATAAAGCAACATAGAGCGATTTTGTCTGCAAGTATATCAGTGAAATAGCATCAGGAGTAGAGAGAGCGGTACCGAATGATACAGAGTTGCTCACCACCTATAGCTACAAGATTTGAATAGATCCAGAGCGAAAATTGTTGAACCACTAAAAAAAATCTTTGGAAGTGCTGGGGTACCTCAGGAAATATGAGGAACGTACTAATAGATGAGCTTTTATTTACCTACATCTCAGAGGATTTTCACTGAAGTCAGCGAAATAAAATGTGCTGCAAAGAAGTTTAGATCAAGAAATTTGTTAGACTGTTTCGGTCAGAACATCTCTGATGAAAGTGATTCTTGCAAAAAAAGTAATGAAGTTCAGTGAAAAAGGCACACAACTAACCAAGCTATCTGGTAAATCCATCAAGTTTGCTATATCATCGTTGAATATTTTTTGTAGTCTGAGGTTGAAGTTGTTCAGTTCAGTGCCGTTCGGCCTCTCCGCGATGGCATTTTCATCCTTCAAGCCCGGGTCATTTTCACTACAGTAACCTGCCTTGTAAAATCCGTGAATCGTCGTGGGTAGTACCTGGAACAATCTTTCTAACTGGATCAATAAAGACAGTTTACCAACCACGATGGCTAAATTAAAAAGCAGCATGCTGCAGTTTATGGTTTTTCCTCGTGGAATTTCAGCGGATTAGGTAACTTATACAGTCTTATTGAGTTTTACTGCATCTGTTTGTTTAGCTTGTTCATATATTATGAGTACATCCATTTATGTACTAAAGTACGCATTTCTTATTTTCACTCAGTTTTACTGATCACTTTTAAAAATCAAACAAATAACGTCCTACTCTCTTGATAGAAGAGGCAATGCACCCTCGTTTTCTCCCGAATCTCAAATTATTACATGCATAGAATTTTAATGGACTCATTTCGAAAGAGCTGCTTCAACCAGATGGCAGATGAAGATGCTGCAGACTGGTACAAAGATGCGGAACTCCAATGCTCATAAAATAAACAACATTGAAAACGCAACTTTAGAAAAAAGGCTTTTAAAATTGCTTTGACTTTATTTATTTATTTAGTATGCAGGTGCTCCAACATAACAACCAAGACAACAAACAGAAAATACCCGACCGATAAATAAGAAAAAAGGGATTATCTATCACAATGTCAAGTGCAACAGTTACAAAAAGCAACAAGAAAATACCGCAAATGAAGATCGCACTTGAGCAACAGAAATAGACTTCAACGTCGAAAGACGTAGACAGATGCTTATCTGCCAAGCGACTATCTGGGAAGAGTTATGAGCGTTTAAACATGGGAAATTTTTCAAACTTCGACGGATATAAATCTTCGAAAGAAAGCCTCATGGCGCGGATTTACAGTGGCTATGGTTGTTTTAATTACAAGGAGGAAGCACATTTACAAAAAACCTAACCAAGTGGTTCTGAAGCTAACTCGTGGAACATGCGCCACCGAACTTGACAGATCGCACATTTGAACACGCATAATTCCTCCCCAATACTCGCTTGGCGATATAAATATATGTGATCAGCGTTTCAAGACGAGTTTAGTATGTTTGTATGGTTGGGTTGAGTTCTGACCATTTCCTGCTTACAAGGGAATGGTCAGAAGTCGAAGTGGCCAATCCATACAAGCTGCATAACATTCGATGCAGCATAGAATGCTGATTTCAAAACTGTCTTCCATATCTGCAGAGCGCCTTTGTGGACGAAGTTATGAGCAGCTTTACTGCGAAAAAATTGTATAAAAAAATTGCCAAATTAAGCACATTATTGCTCTTTCAGCTCACCTCTAGGCATGGGTCATATGAAGCAACCTAGTTGCATGTTTTGACCCAACATTGAGCCGAGAATGGCTTTGTACGGCAAAGTTTGCACTTTACACGCACAATTTCTTACAAGGAAACGATACTCGGTGTCCGTGACCTTTTGAGATGGTATGTATACCATTACAGTCGTGTTGGAACACTGATTCCGAACCTGACTTCTGTTTCTGCTAATCGCTTCAAAAATGTTATAATGGATCGCGCGGATTGTGGCTGCCCAGTGAAATATGGTCGGAGTAGCCAGCACTACCGGTGCATTGTGGTCTAGTGGTTAGTGCGATAGCCCCATGAGTTGATGCAGCTGCAGGTTCGAAACCCTTTGTGTTTTTCAGTTTTGCATTGCCTCAATTAACCTTCTTTTGCATCATCAAGCTGAGGAACGCCCTTGCTCTTCAAAAAATGTGGAAATTTGGAAAAAATGATTACTATTTGCGCTAAAATGTATCCAATGGTCATAACTCAAGTAAACTTTCTCGAACAAGCTTAAATGAGGTAATGCAAAAGTAAAAACACAAAAAGGTTTGAACCTACACCTGCATCAACTTATAAGGCTATTGCACTAACCACTAGACCAGAAAATGGCCGCGATACAGGCCGTTCCAATGGCCATATTTCCCTTGAACAGCCAAACTTGGCTCGAAATTCCCCCACAACTTCTTTCAGAGAAACGATTAGCAGAAAAGGAAGGCAGATTCGGAATCAGCGTTCGAAGACGAGTGTAATGGTATGAATCATGGTTCGAAAGGCCACGGACATTGAGTATCGTTCCCTTGTTAGCAAAATAATGGCCTTCAACGGCTTATAACTTCCTCCACAAAAGCGCTCTGCAGATAAGAAAGACAGATTTAGAATCAGCGTTTTATGCTGCATCTAATGGTACGCAGCTTGTACGTATTGGCCACTTCGACTTCTGACCATTCCCTTGTTAGCAATGTGGAATGCCGCAGCCCTAAGTGTTGTGTAATTCAAGAGCGTCTCAAACTAGAATGGTTCTTGTTAGGTATCCATCAACCTTACAATCTACCCTCAGATCCACCTATAGTTCAATCAAGCAGAGCAGAGATCGAGGTATCACTTCTAAGGGTAGAAACTAACATAAGAAGTAGCAGAAGTGTGGACAAGTATGGATAGTAAAGTAAACTTTGACTGGCAAAATCAAACACAACTGAACTTGAAGTCTCTCTTTAGCTTCTAACGATAAGACACTCATTAAGAATGCAAGCAACTAGGTGACACAGTCGCCACAGTCGTACATAAAAAATCTTATTACGTCGTCAGTGCTCAAAGCCTGAAAGATGCCTATATGTTTACCTTTTGCTTTCACACTTGCAAACTTGCTCAGCTAAGGTCACATCAACATACCGCCAGGAGTGGGTACAAAAATTTTCGCTATTACGCCGCTTCAAAACAACTGGCATCGTACATATTTTGTTATTTCGATGATTTGTTGATACATGATTTAGGGCACATCCATGTAATCATTATGTACGTTCAGAATGAGGCATCTCTACTATCTAACAAAACATGCACCAATATCGTTACGGAAAGTTCCTTTTGATAGCAGTAACAGTTACTGAGAAATTACATGCCTACTTTTGATCGCTCGTTTGGTTTTCAGCGATAAGAAATTATGACTATGCAACGCCAGATTGCTATTCATTTTGTCTCGCTTGCCATACACATCAGAAGCCAAACACATCATCAACCTTATAGAAATGCTTGGTCAGGGCCTGGCACCAGCTGGCACGGGGCAAGCTGGATGTCGTTTCTGGGACAAAAAGCAAAGGGGATATCGTTTTTGTCGACAAATTGCGACGTTTTTTTAGTCGACTTTTCGTTTTGGGGGATTTTTTATGTTTAGTGTTTAGGGTTAAAGGGACTTCGTTTTGAAAGTTCCCTGGTGCCAGGTCGTCCCGAGCTCTGTGCGTGGTTCTTCTAGTTAAGATAGATGGATCAAACAATTCAGCTTTCTTCACTCAATAGCCGTAGGACAGCCAGTTAACAGATCAGCGCTTTGATTCTTCGAAATTACTCTGTTAACATCTCATTCACAGACGAGTAGAAGGCATGGATTTTCGTGAGCGCAGAAGAAACATTTGATCTCGTTGAGAATAACGGCGAATCATTCCTGTGCGCTCGCAAATCACCTAACTTACAAGTGAACCATGCTTAGTCAAAGTGACCTTTTGAAGGGAACGTATACTATACTGAAGAGCATAAAACTGCGATTTCAAATCTAACTTTCCTATCTGCGGAACGTTTTTGGACGAGGAGTTATTAGCCTCTATTTGAACAAAAAACTTTAAATGTGCATTTATTATAAAATAAGCTGCAAAGACCTTACTAACCTTCAAATGCAGCGGCCAGGTGTAGTGTGTTTTTAACTGAGAGTATTTATTGAATAATGTGCTCTGATATTAGAAAAAGTACTACGGCAATTTTCGTCCTTTTTGCACATGTAACCAGGGCCCTGCACGCGTTGGTTTGGAGCATTCTTGGAAACGAAGTCCCCCATAACTTCGCAAAAATTTACGAAGTCCCTCTTGAAGTAACAGTCAGTAGGGAACCCTTGTTCAATCAAAATAACAATAAAAAAGCGAAAAAAGCGCATTTTGAGACACCTAAAATGACAAAAAAGCAAAAAGAAAACATTTCGAGTTGATTGAACGCTTTGTCATAGGGTAGGGTACCATTTTAGTGCTCAGAATGTCGAAAACCTGCTATAGGGCCTATAGGCCAACCAAATTTTGGCCTCAGCAATCTAGCGATGCATTTTTCGCCACATAGTTCAAAGGAGACCGCATGTGATTGGAGCGCAATATCTAACAAGGCAAAGTTTTGGCTGAGAAAAAGGGGAGAGGCAATGGTTTGATTCGCTCTCTTCACTGTATGATAGATTTTTGACCGTTCTAATTGTCCAAATCAAGAAGGGCCAAAACTTATGTGAACTCTCCGATATTTATGCTCCGAACCATCCCAGTTGGTTTGGTGTTGGTCTAGAAACCAACAAATTCTGAAGCGGGTATTAGCACACATAAGCTTTGGAAACTTTTTACATAACATAGTCTGGTGTAATATTGTTACATATTAGCCCAAATTCCGATTGAATTTGATTGTGATTGATCATGACTTATAATAAAGCGCTAAACGTCTGTCATTTTGTGCGTGTGTCTGTGTGTTTGTCTGTCTGTCACGAAATTCATGGAGGCAGCTGCAGCCAAGCTTCGAGGTACAAATTTGCATAGCATACGGTACCAGCGTGTAGGCCCACCATGCACAAGGACGAGCCGGTTCGATAAGCGGGTCCTTCAAAAATTGCGCCTCAAACGGGTCCACCTGGCTTTTGGCGCGCAAAATAGGTCACAAATTCAGCTTTTTGCAAAATCCCGATTTGCCTGACTAGCAAATCTGCGCTCCAAGAATTCTAGCTCAAAAAACAGCGCCAAAAAGTAGTGATCGCGTAGAGAGTCGATTTGACAAGGTTTTACATAAATTTCTGAAGAGATTTTTGCATGAAAATGTAGCCCAAAATGACTATTATCTTTATAACGATTATCAAGCCAAAATAAATTCAATAATCTATTCGAATTCGTATTTATTCCTTGGCAAAAAAGTTTTCCTTCTCAATAATACCGATCTTACATGGAGATGCTTCAAGAATGAACAATTGTTTACACATTTATGATATACAACCTCGCGCGGTGGGTTTCATTTTGGAAGCGTGAATAAGGCATACGGATAACAGAGCCAGTGCGAACCTCCGCGAAGCGGAGGTGACGCGCTGGTTGATCAATGAATTTGTTAAGAAAAGCGATATATTCACAGCGCTTTTAATCAGAAAGCCATATTTGCGAACACAAAAGACTTATGACTTCAGCAACTCTATTCAAACAATTACAATTTCTCTGTTTAGTTTGTGGGAAAATATTCTACCGTCCGAAGTTAGCTTATTAAGATCTAAATTGGAGTTAAACGCTTGATTGTTATTCTGATGCATTAATAGAAGGCTCTGTTTCAATGTAGCAAAAGCTATGTGCATTTTTCAATGCTTTGTTGAAAAGTATATGTAGAAGCACAAAAATGTCAAGGTTTCTACACCATTTTTAAATTCTAGTCCTTTATGTTATTTGCAAAACTTCAGAAGTAGTTTCTTGTGAATAAGGGAGTGTTCATAGATCTGAATCGTTTCGTAATTTTTCTCTGCAGCTCGAAAGATGGCTCATTTTAGTCCGATTAATGTAACCAATGATTCCAGTTGAGCGTGGCTCTCCTCACACTACAGTCAGCCAATGGACTTTCAATTCTCATTACGGTGCCGTACCGTATTAAGTAGACGACAAAAAAGACGAAGTTCACGTTTACGACTTCTTACTTTACTAGCTCTCCTCTCTAAATGTGGTTGAAAAGGGTTTTGAAAAATTCTCTCTCCAAAAAGTAGGAACGAAAAGAGAAATTAACTTTATTTATCTCTCACCCTTTGGGAAAATTCTACTTTCCTGTATCTTTTTCATCACTTACTTTCCAAGACGATAAATAGGGATATTTTGGTTTGGTCCTGGTTGAAAATTCCACGGTCCTATTTGGGGTGCTTGTCCCCACTGCTGTTGCTGTCCTCCTTGTTGCTGAGGTTGTTGTTGCTGCTGCTGTTGCCACTGTTGTTGCATTTGTTGTTGCATCTGTTGCAGTTGCTGCGCAATTTGTTGCCGTTGAGCGTTTTGCTGTTGTTGCTGTTGGAACTGTTGTTGAGGAGGGGGTTGTCTTTGCTGCTGCCTCCAGGGATTACGAAAGTCGCGCGCCATAATGCATCCGGCAAAAAGCGTAGCAACCAAAACCCATATCGGAGTGTTCTGCAAGGGCGAAGACATGTAGGAAAGGACACGAAATGTTACATTTTGAGTTATCAACCCACCATCTCAATAGAGCCTCTCGAAAGCGATTTCTTCCAATTTTTGCAGCCTATTTATGAAGACAGATACGGGAACACAAAAATCTCACGGCTTCAAACTTATTCAAATATCACGATTTGCATACCTATGTAAATATTCAATCCTTTCAACACATCAACTTTTCCTAATCTGCATAAAGTGGGTTATTTTTGATGTAGCAAAAATCAAGTTTTTGAATTGTAGAACGCTTCTGCATGTGTATAAGAAGAGCAGAATCGGACGCAAAAAATCTCATGGCTTCAAATTTGTGTCATACTGTGCATGTCAAGCCCCAAGAAAAACAGTTTTGTTACCTCCCTCCCCCCCCCCCCCAAAAAAAAAATTTGCATGTTAAGATCTACTTTGCAGCTTCATTAAAAGGTGGTTTTTCTGTCAAAGGTGGTTTATTTTCATTTCATTTCCTTTTTTATGAATGCTTACGCTACATTTCTTTGATAAAAGTAAACATGGGAAAACAGAAATTTTGCGGCTTTGAATCCTGTTATATTCTAATCTTTCATATTCATAACTTGCTTGCCAAGCTTTAGGGAGAAATGAATGAAATTTGAATCACAAATCCTCCACATCTACTTATCTACTGCATAAAAAGCTGGCTTATTTAATGCAGCAAAACTTTTAATTTTATGTTAATGTTGAGAGAAAAAAACAGCAGTTCGAAAGCACGACACTTTCACAACTTCATTATCTACTCGAATTTTAGTCCCTCTCCTTTCTGCAACCTTCAGGAGGGTGCAGAAAGGAAAGGGAGTCTAGTCCCTCTCCTTCTTGCAAAAAAAGTAGAAACTGTAAAAGCTCGCGAAACCTGTAATTGTCACGCATTAACCGGGTTCGTTAGTGCGAAGGCGGATGGCTAAGGGGAAATTAGAGATTACAGAAGAGTTACTAGGACGACTAGCAATAGAAAACAATTACAACAACCAAAATAAAGGCCAGGCGGCTTATTTACAGTTACCATGTACAAAATGGTCAAAACCAACACTCATAATCATTGCTCATCACCTATATCCACCACGGCATCCTTGACATAAGAAGCTAATACGACTCGACTTGACTATTATTCTAGACGAATCGGAATCAGGAGAATTTTTTTCGCTGTCGCTACAAATGTAATTGGAGTGGTATGCATGCGGATGAGTGAATTTGCAAGTTTGGTAAAAAGCTGTTTAGGATTTGTAATTCTGGAGGAACCCAGAAAGCGCTTTCAACTCAAATTGACCAAGCTACTCAGGTCAAATTTATCCTTCTCGGTTGTTATAAAGAAACTTCTCCTTGAAGGTTAATAGCCGTTCATGTAGACGGATTTTCACAAGCACTCCGTTTCTCAGCGATCTTTAGCTGCTCAATTTTGATCATATTCAGAACTAGGTATTGAAATGTGGTCAAATTCGTAGCAAAGAAGCAACTTTGATTTACTAAATTACCAGACCACGAAGCCCCGGTCTAATTTTTCCACTTTGCTTTCTACATAGCAAAATTCGCTTTTTGAGAAAGCTTATAGGAGAAGCTTTACTAGTGCATGGCGCTCCTCACGTTAACAGCCAGTAGCCGTAGGACTTGGATACCAGAGGGCGATTAGTGGACCAGAGAGAACATTGCCTTCTCGTGAGCGGTGCTATCTGAAATCCCTCCTTTCTTGAAAGCAATATTTCGAAGTATGACAGAGGAGACTGCCTAATGATGGGGTCACTATAATATAGCGTCAAAAAATATTGATTTTGAGTGAACAGTGCTTTTGCAATGTCCATCTAAAATCCAAGCTCCCAAAACCACTTTGTGATCCTCGAAAAGCCTCAAAAATGAAGCATTTGCTTCAGCTTTGAGATACAATTTTGCAGTTCTAAAGCGTTCTCTGCGTCAGTCCGATGCTGCACCTAACAGGAAATGGATCAACATGAAGAATACTAGTTTCGCTCATCCTATTTTCTTCAACACATCCTCTAGGTTTCCTAAGGCCGCGGGCAGACTACACGCGATTTGATCGTCGCGACTGAATCGCGACGAGACAACTGTTACAACATCATTCCATGCCGATCAACTTCCATTTCGGTTGTGATACTTTTCCAGCCCGAAATTTTTGGATGTGAAATGAGAATGAATGGAAATCTCAGCGACTGAATCGCGACGATCAAATCGCGTGAAGTCTGTCCGGGGCCTAAAGCGTTCTGAGCGAAAAGCATCGAGAGCATACTGTACGATTGTGTACTTTTGAATATTAGGCTGTCTGATAAGCCTTTTCATTTTTGAACCTTCAAACTGATATTGTTATCAAGAACATGAACACTTACAAGGCTGCAAACTTGTGGCTGTATTTGTGAGTAAATAAGCTTTGTATTCACATATTTGCGAGGAACACAGAACGCAACAGATAAAGTTGGAGGATTTAGCGCACTGTTTTTTCTTGATTTCTAGTCCTTAGAGAAATGCAGCAAGTGTATGCGTGCAAATAGAGTATATGCGTGAGCGTGTAAGAAGTTCCCAGATTGTGAAAAAATTTTCGTGCACAATTATTCAAGATTTCGCTCAGAAGAATATTGATTGCGTCGGTATTTGACACATTCGTTTTTCAGCGTTGCCATACTTCAGTAAGCTGTACCTATAAGCCAGCTGTGCTGACATAATTTTTTGCTCAAATGGGTTCTGTTCGCTTCCTTTTTCTGCGATGGCGTCTCAAGAGCATGAAATACCGCGCTGGTACCCCCAAACAGGAATGGGTGGAAGTTGGCGCTATACAGAAAATCTGTGGTTCAATTTTTGATGGGGAAGAATATAGCTATTTAGTTATGCACAAAACTGATGCTTTTTACAGTACCCTATAAATTACGGTGCGCCAAAGAGAGGAGGGGGGGAGGGAAGGGGGGGGGGGGGGAAGAAGAGTCTTTCCAAGATGTCTTCTAACATTGAGTTTTAAGAAGATGGTGTTGACCGATTTACTTGAGAATTATGGAGACTACACTGGTGTTGTCGCCAACAGGGTGGTATAATGTGGCAACTGACACCCAAATTTCAGTTTTCAATTGAGTCCTTCTTTAACGTTTGACAGTTTGAGCAAACAAAAAGGCAGCGTTTTGATTAGGTTTTTTGCTGGATAGGCTGTTGATTGAGCAAGTAGATAGTTAGCATATGAGGGGAAAAATTCAATTCACATACAAACTTTAACTACACTGTATCAATAACGTATTTTTATATTTGAAATTTACTTTGTAGCACAAACCATATCTATTTAGGATGTGCTCCTATCTGAATACTTTTATTAGGTTGTCCCAAAAGTAATTTTTTTCATATAATTCGAGGTGTTTTTGTTTTCCCAGCAGACTTAGGGTATCATTCGATAAAGCAGATTAAGCTCAAAAAATATCCACTGAGGATCCGCCTAAGCCGCATTCCATGGAAACTTTGACAAAATCGGTAAACATTTTGTCGCCTAAAAATTGGATTTCTGCGAGAAAGAATCCTACAGAACTCCAAGTTGTTCATTATACAGTAGACACATACTAGTACTCAAATACGCCTTTGCCGAATTTTTTCCGAGAATAGAAAGTGAGGAACAAAAATTGTTTAAAAATGTCAAACTCCGCCTCCAGCCCCTCCCACATATGTCATTCTATACTACAAGCCTTACTAACAGTAAGTATAATTCCAGTACCTTACCCCTGTATGTGCTTTTATAATCGAGAAATACCAAGTTTTACATGAAAAACGCGAAAAAGTGGCATTTTGGCATTTTTAGACCATCTTTTTTTTGAGCCCCGGAAAGAATCCGCCAAATTTATTTTCGGGTACTACTATGTGTCTACTATTTGAAGACCAAGTTGAAAGACCGTACGAAGTTTTTGGAAGGGGGTCCGATTTTTAGAGTAGCTATAAAATTTTGATTTTTGGCCCCAAATTTTACCTAGATTACAGCTTACTGTTAGGTGGATCTTTGGTGGCTTTTTTGTAGAGCTTGCTCCGCTTTATTGAATGGTACCTTAACTCTATCAGGAGAACAAGAACAGCTCAACTTAATTTAAAATGGAGTTTACTTTTGGGACAACCTTATACTACGTAGTGCAGGTTATAAATGTTAGGTGAATATCCATTACATTGCACATGCTTCACCTAGTCTATACCGCATTAAGTGTGCCGTCATTTCTGCGATATAGAAAGGGCAAGGTGCACGAACGGAGATGTTACTACCTCTTTATTTTTATTTTTCAGCCCCTTCCTGAATGATAACTTCTGAGAAGAGTTTATACGAAATCTATGAGATGAAAAAATCGGAAAAATCATTTTTTTCACCCTTCAAATCAATCTTTCTCGTCTATTGCCGTTCCAACCGTTCCCATTCCAAAGTCCTCCTCCCATGTTGTTTCCTTGTCCCTGCCATCGTTGTCCTCCTTGCTGCTGTGGCCGCGGTTGCTGCTGTTGCTGTTGCATTTGTTGTTGCATTTGTCGTTGCATTTGTTGTTGCAGTTGTTGTTGCAATTGCTGTGCCATTTGTTGCCCGCGATCGTTTTGCTGTTGAGGACTTCTATTTTGAAAGGGGTTACGAAAGTCGCGCTTGTGAATTATGTGAAGGGGATCTTTAATAATGCGGCGTAGGTCCTGAAAAATCAAGTACAATCATGGAAATCTATCCAAAATTCTACTGACAGCGATCTGCGCCATGCTTCCAGCAATAAGCGTAGCAGCTAAAAACCAAATCACGATTTTCTACAAGAAATATAGTCAAATATTACTAAATATCACATTTTGATTCGCTAACTCACCATTGCAAAAAAAAAAATCTCAGGAAATTGACATATTCTAAGTTTTTGCGGTCTCTTTATAAATGGGTACTATACCAAATGTTCACGATTTGCATATGATCAAAGAAAAATTTCCACCTTCTCAACATATTAAGTTTCTCTCTTCCGCTGAGAAAAATACTAATCTCTGTTAGAATTTTCGTCCTCGATTTGTTGCTTATACATACTGCATATTCATGAAAACAACAAAAATGGTAGCAGAATATTCACCAATCTTTGATATTCGTACTTTGCATAACAAGCGCAGAAGGGACATTTTACAATCTCCCCCCCCCCCTCCCAAAAAAAACTTCGCATGCTAAGCCTTGAATTACATTGTCTTAACCATTTGTCCAATGCATAAACATGTGGTTTATTTCCATCTCGTTTATAATTCTTGGAACGCGCGCGCAGCATATTTGTAAAAATTACTATAAAAGCACAAAACCTTACGGCTCTGAACATTTCATGAAAATTCTAATCCTCGATATTCATAACTCGCTTGTCAAGCTTCAAAAGTAAATTCTATTAGGTTGATTCAAAGTTCCTTCACTTTGATTCTAAAAAATTCGTAACTGCTCCCTATTCATCGCCAGTATTTTTGAAGGAAGGCCATTTGATTCGCCTATCAACAAACATTTTGTACCAAAAGAGTTAAACCTTATCTCAGTTGATCTGATGAGTGTGTGCGATCAATGAAAAACAGAAGAAAAAACAAAAATTCCATTCCTGGCGATCACTGTCAAAATCCTTACCTCTGAATTGAGCAATAAAAGTGTTGCAGTCATCAATAAGAAACAACTCAAACCTTTTCACGAGTTCAAATTTTTTATTTTTAGTAACGACAACAACTGAAACGTCACTTGTAAAAGTGGCTTTTGCCTATAATTCTGGCAAAGCACTACCGCTCCTTCGCCAGAATCCTTAAAGTGGAGCTTTAAAGAAGTTCGAGAAGTCCCTCCGATTTTTGGCGGCATCTCTGCAATTTTTTAGCCCAATGGGGACCCAAACTATGCTTACCAATTTTTGAAGATAGAAAGGAATTAAGATGAATTACTGAGTGGATAGAACGTGAGAGCTTTTTCAGATAATAACAAAAATGTTCAAATATGAAGTATTTCCTTAACCTAAACTACCCATGACTATATCCCTTAACTCAAAGCTAGTGTCTCGGCGTGGTTTTCGACTCTTTTGAGATGAGCTAAGCCTAAACATGTGCTTTGTAGCTTGTAAAAATATTAGGTCGTTTCATAAGTTCGTAGAGTTTTGGTAAATAAACGAAATGACAAAATTTTAGCAAAATTCAGTCAACAATATTTGTTTCCTTGTTGCGCACAACCATCTGTCACTATACCATCAAATTTTCATTTCCGTTCCTTCAAACTCGGCTGATCTGGTCCCAAAAAAGTCGTCTAATCAGCGTCTGAGGTCGTCTTCGAAATAAAAAAGACGCCTTTTGTATGGATTGTGATAGACTAGACAGATGATAATATATTATAGCGAGATCTTAGGAGTACAATGGACACCAATGTGCCTACCGGTCAAGTCTTATGGAGCAGCTATGACGACGGTTGCCGTAAGCAGCCAAGTTTTATCGCGCAAAAAAAGCACACTGGGCTTGTTTATAAGGTCTTTCTACAGTACGAATTCGTTTAGACTATGCAGTCGGGCTGCGTACGTTACGGGCGACCGTCCTTTTCTTGCCTAGCAATTTTCAGGGCAGAAGCTCCTGCACAACCTGCAAAAAGTCTTGTTCAGGGGCACTTTGAAAACTCTTTGTTTTTTGAAGCATACCTATTCTTTTTTGTCTCATGTTGACCAGGAAACGCCACCTTCCAGAATCGGCAAAAAAACCTGCGCAAAATGTTTTTTGTTATAAGAAAAAATGAGCAAGTGCCGAAAATGCTTCTTTCTGCCCTTTGAGAAATTCCTTCTTTGGAAGTTGAAAAATCAAAGCATATCAGCTTTTCATCGGAAGTAACTAGTTTGTTTTGTAGAGCATAATTAGCTCTTCTCAATGATATACGCATCTTGCCGCAAATCAACCGCTCCTCATAGAAAGGAGTATGAGAATGAAAACTTTGCGAACTTATGAAAATACCTAATATTATTGACTCGCTTTTCTGGACGTGGAAGCTGCCGCTTGGGGGAAATCTAAGAGCGGCCTCTTTGTAGAAGCTGTTGGAGCCAAGAACCCAATTGCAACCAAGATGGGCGGGATGTCCCCACCCACCCGGACTCCACGAGCCATTCGCTCTTTAGAAGGCGGGCTTTTGCTCCCCGCCCAAACAACACTTTCCAGTCCGAAAACGAGTTTTTAGTCCTTAAGAAGCTACAAAGCACTCTAGACATTGAGCATTTTGGACCAGCTCATCCAGGGGAATCGAGAATGACAAATTCTTCGACTGACTTTGCGTCGTGGCAGTCCCTTCTCAGTGTAGCACTGATACTTCAAACGCCTTCAGATATTTCACTGAGAGGGTAAAACTCAATATTCAGATATGCAATAAATGAATCACTTCGCTTTTCAGCAATTATAAAAAAACTACACAAGCAGATGGCCTCATATAGATTCTACTTGTGTGGAAAGCAATGCGCTCCGCCTGTGTGCAGTGAAAATTATGCTTACAGTGGTAGTCGATTCATTGACCGCACGGACTGGACATCACTGCGGAGCATGCGCCGCGAATCAAAACGCTTGCCTCAGTACAAGCCATTGTACAGGTTGTGCTCTCGCGACAATTCAACCGCGCCGCGCGTGGCCGGCAACGTTAGAGCAGTTCGTGCGGCAAACGAATGAACGATATTGAAATTTAAGCGTCTAGTGGGTTTTCTTTCTCAAGAACGATGTAATTTTCGAAGTGTCCCATTACTTCCCGATCACTTTATTGAAAGACTTATGAAGTTCCAGCAAGGAACAAAAGAACCAGGGCTTGATACGGTCTTTGCATCTCCATTTGTAAGTTCATATTCCTCTATCAGAGTCTGCACTTGTACATACCCGCATCACAAAATAACTACTTGGAAACCTACTACTCAAAAACCATATAGGGTAAAAAGACTCAATGTTGAGACTCATAATTTTGATGATCCTAAAAAACAGAAACTCTCTCCTAGGAAACCTATTGAGATTTGGTGAATTCATCCAATTTTATGAGAACAAATCGCCATCCCATTCGTTGGTATCTATGGAACATTTATGGGAAAGCCATTTGGAAAGCATCGAGCGTAGCGGTCGGTACTAGCCAGCTTTCACAGAGATGAAGTGGCTTACCCTCGTTTTGCTCCTTATCCAGGTTTATTTTCAACGTTAAAGACACCTCATCTTCCTATTCTAAGCTGCTAAAAAATTCTTTTCTAGGAGGACTGTCTCTTCTCATGCATTTTTGACAAAGTGGAGACGATTCGCGGTAAATCTGCTGGGACCTTTTCGTGCGATTTGAATGAGTGCTTTGCTGGATGCTATGAGAACAAGAATTGTACCGCAATAAGATTCTACACAGTGAGTCATTTGCACTATCACAAAGTAATGGTAAGACGTCAATATAGCATTACCTTCAGTGATATCTTCATTATTTTCAGGATAAAGCCTACAGATCCCAGTCTTCTTGTCATTCATGGAAAATAAAATTAGCGCAGCTAAAATGTTTGCGTATCTTTACACAATCTCTTTAATTAGTTGGCATAGTCAGCAGTCCATGTAAAACCAATAGTAAGGCAAAACTTCCACTCTTACCTATAACAAACCTACTTATTCTGTGAGCTCAATATTCTTGTCCAGGCATTCTCGACAAGCACTGCATTGCACTTACCATTTGATTCAACTGGCTTGACTTCTGGAAGGCGGGACTAGGTGGCCTAATTAGGGCCTAGGTAATGATCAGAGAGCACTCGCGCGAAAGAGACGCAGATGCGTTACGGGCGCGAGCGGCCTGGATTAGGTCACAAAGCCCGCCTTCCAGGAGCCAAGCCAGTTGAATCAAAGGTTAATTTATTAGAAATGCAAGAAAAGCGAATGTACTTGAAATTGCTCCTTTCTCAAATTTACGAATCCACGAGCTCCATAGAGATAAGAAGACATTTTCAAGCGTTGACTTAATGAGACATCTTGCATCTCGATATGCCTTTTTGATGAATTATTGAAAAATGAACCACCTTTTTCTCCCAACCTATATTATCGTCTCATTTATCGTTTTCACTCGATTTCCATATTTTTGCAAAAATGAATGATACCGATCCTCTTATTTTAACTTTATGTTGGAATCGAAATATGGATAATGAACCACGTTCGATTTTTGATGAATCTTGGCATACGATTAAAGGCAGTGTCCAAGCAGAAACTCGATTTTGAGATTTTGTGCTTACCCGGGCCTATTCGCCATGCTGAATCCGTAGAACCACATTGGAAAGCGCGAAAAAGGGCGAAGACAGGCCCTAACGCAGGAGGGAAATCGGAGGTGGGCGGGGCCGTTCACACCATGACGTCACTCTTCCAGGTTTTAGGAGCTATCTTCTCGGTTCCCATTTTATCTCATGCGTTTCGCAGTTGGCTGGTGGTGATGTTAGGGCAATTAACGGAAGCGAGAATATCGATCCTGAAGCTGGGAGAATGACGCTACTATGTGAACAGCCCCGAACACCGCAATTTTTCTCCTCCGTTTTTCGCCGTTTTCGCGTTCTCCAGTGTTGATTTTCGGTTCAGCATGGCGAATAGGCCCAGGTAAGCACAAAATCTCGAAATCGACTTTTTGCTTGAACACTGCCTTTGAGTTGCTTTAGTGATCCAGACAACACGAAATATGGATATTATATCTTGATAGAGTTGAGCCTAACATCGCTTCTATGCAGAAAGGGAACGTGTGCGCCCTGTATGGTGTTGGAGACTATCTACTCAAACCTAACGACCAGTGTGTGTACTACGTTCTTCAACGTGACGAAGTTGATTCTTCTTGCAAAACATACGTGAACGTTTAGGAAGACAACTTCAACGTTATTCTAATTCTAAGGCACTATGTGGTTATGAATGAAATGTTCTGTGGCAACTTGGAAGTTTGACGTATGAATGCACACAAAAGCACAGTTTACAATTACAATATTTGAGGGATGGTCGCTACGAACTCACAAGTTATCTAACTTAGGTCGGCCTCTTGAAAAGCGACACCTACAACCAGAATCAGCTCAAAAGCTGATTAAATCTGCTATCCATAGCTGCGAAATATCACTCTGAAACAAATTATGAGCTTTTTTCCTGAGCAAAGCTTGCGTGTTGACCGGCATACGGATGCTACGATATCATCATCTAAGTAGCAGCTTAAACGCTAATACATCCTATCAAGGCCAAATAACTCCATTTGGTGTTATTTCAATTTTCCACCATGTTTTTGTGCAGATTTCAGCTACAAGCCTTTTTTTCACATTCAGTTGTATGTCAATGACGCATGCTAAAAAGCTGTAACTCGCTTTGGAGAAACGCTTCGCAGCTAAGAACAACATATTTGGAATCAGCGTCCCGAGTTGATTCTAAATAAATGTGTCTCGTTTCAAAAGCCAACCTAAGATAAGTGACTTCCTTTGTCAGTTACATAGCTTCAATTGCCACATATTTATCGACGATGGTACACTAAATGTTGCTGATTTATTTGCCAGAGATGGCTCTTTGCCTTCTTTTCAGTTCCCAATAAGCACAACGTTTTGTCAGAGTAAATAAAGCTTAGAAGTTGGGCCGTTCCAGTTAACAAGATCTAAAGCCTTTCCCTCCAACGGATAGAAAATCGCCAGCGCCACGTTGCAAGTTGATCAGTTGTATAATGTAAACGCAAGAAATTCGCTATTCCCTCATCAGCTGATAAAAGCGAGTCCTTTTCTCGTTTGTTCAACAAGTTCATGTTGTTCGTCTACACATTTAGTGTTATTCAACAGATAGCATCTAAAAGTCTGGAGAACGCGCTGCTGCTGCCACTCATTCTTTTTTCAATAGAATAATATCAAGTTAGGAAAATGTCCTTACTATGATGTGTGACCTTTCCGAGCAGGGAGAAGGATGGAGTGGGGCGAGGGGAGGAAGAAGAAGTGTTACTATTCGAAGTATTGCTGCCTACATGAAACGAAGTAGGATATGCTAACAATAAGTTTAGCCATGGCAAGGAATTGTCTGAAATGAGCTTACCTGTCTCAGGCCTCGGACAGAGTTCACGCGATTTGATCGTCGCGATTCAATCGCTAAAGACAAATGTTACGTGTTCATTGCATGCCGGTCTTCTTGTACATTGGTTTGATAGTTAGTCACGAGAAGATCGACATGCAATGAACTCGTATTTGTCTTTAGCGATTAAATCGCGACGATCAAATCGCGTGAACTCTGTCCGAGGCCTCAGAGTGGAGTATGTTATTTGGAAGCTGCAGATTTATTCTACTATGCTCACTCAAAGCATGATTGATCGTTGTTCACTACTGAAGGATTGTGGCGAAGACCTCCACCATGTATAGCGCAAATGTGAAATGGCCGTCGTTTCAAATTTTGAAAACTCGTAACACTGAACGAACGCTGGCCTTACAACATTACGAATGTGTGGATCTCTCTGAATGGAAGAATCTAACATTGAAAAAAAAAATTCATCACACCACTGATGTACTGGCACATAATAGATGAACGAAGTATTGTGATAGAGCAAAAGCTCTGATTAAGAAGTCAGAACGTGATGAGATTAGTGTAATAGCTTTTAGACAACTTGTCACTTTCTGAGGTAAGACACAGCCCTCCACGTTTCAGAACACCTCTAAATACTCAAACATTTCGATAAAATACCGTAAACCTAATACTCTAAAGTAGGACCAGAGATTGTCTAATGACACCTGAGCTAGAGAGATAATACGATCGAACAATGTATTCTCTAATATTGCGGCGTAGGTCCTGAAAAATCAAGTGCAATCATGGAAATCTATCCAAAATTCTACTGACAGCGATCTGCGCTATGCGTCCAGCAATAAGCGTAGCAGCTAAAAACCAAATCACGATTTTCTACAAGAAAGATAGTCAAATATTACTAAATATCACGTTTTGATTCGCTAACTCACCATTGCAAAAAATTCTCAGGAAATTGACATCTTCTAAGTTTTTGCAGTCGCTTTATAAATGGGTACTATATCTAAATGTTCACGATTTGCATATGATCAAGGAAAAATTTCCACCTTCTCAACATATTAAGTTTCTCTCTTCCGTTGAGAAAAGTGCTAATCTCTGATAGAATTTTCGTCCTCGATTTGTTGCTTATACATACTGCATATTCATGAAAACAACAAAAATGGTAGCAGAATATTCACCAATCTTTGATATTCGTACTTTGCATAACAAGCGCAGAAGGAACATTTTGCAGCCTCCACCACCTCCCCCCCCCCCCTCCCAAAAAAAGCTTCGCATGCTAAGCCTTGAATTACATTGTCCTAACCGTTTGTCTAATGCACAAAAATGTGGTTTATTTCCATCTCGTTTATAATTCTTGGAACGAGCGTTGCATATTTGTAAAAATTATTATGAAAGCACAAAATCTTACGGCTCTGAACATTTCATGAAAATTCTGATCCCTGATATTCTTCGCTCGCTTGTCAAGCTTCAAAAGTAAATTCTATTAGATTGATTCAAAGTTCCTTCACTTTGATTCTAAAAAATTCGTAACTGCTCCCTATTCATCGCCAGTATTTTTGAAGGAAGGCCATTTGATTCGCCTATCAACAAACATTTTGTACCAAAAGAGTTAAACCTTATCTCAGTTGATTTGATGAGTGTGTGCGATCAATAAAAAACAGAAAAAAAAAACAAAAATTATATTCCTGGCGATCACTGTCAAAAACTTACCTTTGAATCAAGCAATAGAAGTATGGGTCATCAGGAATCAAGGAGCACCTCAAACCTTTTTCCAATTTGAGGGTTCAATTTTTAGTAACGACAACAACTGAAACGTCACTCATATAAATGGCTTTTAATCATTCTGGCAACGCTCTACCGCTCCTTGGCCAAAATCCTCAAAGTGGAGCTTTCAAGAACTTCGAGAAGTTCCTCCGAGTTTTTGAGGGCATCGCTGCGATTTTTTAATCCAGTGGGACCCAAAGCCATGTTTACCAATTTCTACAGGTAGAATGCAATGATGTGAAAAGCTGGATGTATAGAGCGTAAAAGCTCTTTCAGATAATAACAAGAATGTAATCTCGTTATAATAAATAACATATTTTCTTAACCAGAGTGCCCATGACTATCTTATAACTCAAAGGCAGTGGCTCGGCGTCGTTCTCGACTCTCCTGAGATGAGTTGAGTCTGAACCTGTGCTTCGCAGCTTGCACAGATATTATCAACTCTGTACGCGAAAGCTGCCGCTTGGCGGGAAGCTAAGGCCCCTTCGTAGAACGGCTGCTGGAGCCAGTAATCCAATCGTAGCCGAGATGGGTGGGATGCTTCCACCCGCCTGGACTCCACGAGCCAATCGCTCTTAAGAAGGCGGGCTTTCACTACCCGCCCAAATAGGACTTTCCTGCCCGGAAACGAGTTTTCAATTCTTTAACTGCAAAGCATTTTGCACTTTGAGCATTCTAAACCAGCTCATCCATGAGAATCGAGAACGACAAATACTTCGAAGTCGCCAATCCGCTGAGCCACTGCCCTTACGTCGTGACAGTCATTCCCAGTGCAGCACTGATACTTCAAATGGCTTCACATACCTCGAGATGGTACTGCTTAATATCCAGATACGCGTTAAGTGAATCACTTCGCTTTTTAGCAATTATAAAAAAGTACACAAGAAGATGGCTTCATATAGATTGCAGTTGTGTGGAAAGCAATGAGCGCTGTCTGTGCGCTGTAAATTATGCCCTAACAGTTATAGTTAGTCGATTCGTTGACCGCCCGGACTGGACATCATTGCAGAGCACGCGCCGCGAGGTAAAACGCTTGCCCTAAGGCCTAAGGCATACCTCCTGCGATTTCGCGAAAGCGTTACATCCACGCGATTTGGCGACTTGCCAGATGTCTATAGATTAACCATGTGTGGGTCTTACATGCATGGGCGCATGGAATCCGTAAGTCGTAGCAAATACACCAATTTTGGTCCAAGCAAAGTACGTTTACGACCAATTATGAAGAGTCGTTGTAGTGCCAGATCGCGCAGCGACTAAAATCGCGTGAGGTATGCCTTAGGCCTAATACAAATTCGCCATTGTACAGGTCGTGTTCTCGCGACGATTCAGCCGCGTTGCGCATGGCCCGCAGCGTTAGAGCAGTTCGTGCGGCAAACGAATGAACGATATTGAAATTTAAGCGTCTAGTGAGTTTTCTTTCTCAAGAACGATGTAATTTTCGAAGTGTCCCATTACTTCCCGATCACTTTATTAAAAGACTTATGAAGTTTCAGCAAGGAACAAAAGAACCAGGGTTTGATACGGTCTTTGCATCTCCATTTGTAAGTTCATGTTCCTCTATCAGAGTCTGCACTTGTACATACCCGCATCACAACATAACTACTTGAAAATCTACTACTCAAAAACCATATAGGGTAAAAAGACTCAATGTTGAGATTGAGACTCATAATTTTGATGATCCTAAAAAACAGAAACTCTCTCCTAGGAAACCTATTGAGATTTGGTGAATTCATCCAATTTTATGGGAACAAATCGCCATCCCATTCGTTGGTATCTATGGAACATTTATGGGAAAGCCATTTGGAAAGCATCGAGCGTAGCGGTCGGTACTGGCCAGCTTTCACAGAGATGAAGTGGCTTACCCTCGTTTTGCTCCTTATCCAGGTTTATTTTCAACGTTAAAGACACCTCATCTTCCTATTCTAAGCTGCTAAAAAAATTCTTTTCTAGGAGGACTGTCTCTTCTCATGCATTTTTGACAAAGTGGAGACGATTCGCGGTAAATCTGCTCGGACCTTTTCGTGCGATTTGAATGAGTGCTTTGCTGGATGCTATGAGAACAAGAATTGTACCGCAATAAGATTCTACACAGTGAGTCATTTGCACTATCACAAAGTAATGGTAAAATCTATAGAAGACCGTCAATATAGCATTATCTTTAGTGATATCTTCATTATCTTCAGGATAAAGCCTACAGATCCCAGTCTTCTTGTCATTCATGGAAAATAAAATTAACGCAGCTGAAATGTCTGCGTATCTTTACACAATCTCGTTGATTAGGCTCCCGCCAGAGTGCCGAAGCCATGCCAGCGCTACGCCAGCGCCGAGCCAGCGTTTCGATCGATACACGTGTATTTCGTTCGGGACATCTACCTGCTGAGAACTAGGTCAGCTAGCCCCGCCCCAACGAAATACACGTGTATCGATCGAAACGCTGGCTCGGCGCTGGCGTGGCGCTGGCATGGCTTCGGCACTCTGGCGGGAGCCTTAGTTGGCTTAGTCAGCAGTCCATTTAAAACCAATAGTAAGGCAATACTTCCACTCTTACCTATAACAAACCTACTTATTCTGTGAGCTCAATATCCTTGTCCAGGCATTCTTGACAAGAACTGCATTGCACTTACCATTTGATTCAACTGGCTTGAGTTCTGGAAGGCGGGACTAGGTGGCCTAATTAGGGCCTAGGTAATGGTCAGAGAGCACTGGCGCGGAAGAGACGCAGGTGCGTTACGGGCGCGAGCGGCCTGAATTAGGTCACAAAGCCCGCTTTCCAGGAGCCAAGCCAGTTGAATCAAAGGTTAATTTCATATTAGAGATGCAAAAGCGAATGTACTTGAATTTGGTCCTTTCTCAAATTTACGAATCCACGAGCTCCATAGAGATAAGAAGACATATTCAAGCGTGGACTCAATGAGACATCTTGCATCTCGATATGCCTTTTTGATAAATTATTGAAAAATGAACCAGCTTTTTCTCCCAACCTATATTATCGTCTCATTTATCGTTTTCACTCGATTTTCATATTTTTGCAAAAATGAATAATACCGATCTTCTTATTTTAACTTTATGTTGAAATCGAAATATGGATAATGTTCCACGTTCGCTTTCGATGAATCTTGGCATACGAATAAAGGCAGTGTCCAAGCAGAAAGTCGATTTTGATTTTGTGCTTATCCGGGCCTATTCGCCATGCTGAATCCGTTGAACCACATTGGAAAGCGCGAAAAAGGGCGAAAAAAGGCCCTAACGCAGGAGGGAAATCGGAGGTGGGCGGGGCCGTTCACACCATGACGTCACTCTTCCAGGCTTTAGGAGCTATCTTCTCGGTTCCCATTTTATCTCATGCGTTTCGCAGTTGGCTGGTGGTGATGTTAGGGCGATTAACGGAAGCGAGAAGATCGCTCCTGAAGCTGGGAGAATGACGCTACTATGTGAACAGCCCCGCCCACCGCAATTTTCCTCCTCCGTTTTTCGCCGTTTTCGTGTTCTCCAGTGTTGATTTTCGGTTCAGCATGGCGGATAGGCCCAGGTAAGCACAAAATCTCGAAATCGACTTTTTGCTTGAACACTGCCTTTAAGTTGCTTGAGTGATTCGGCCAACACGAAAGATGGATATTATATCTTGATAGAGTTGAGCCTAACATCGCAACTATGCAGAAAGGGAACGTGTGCGCCCTGTATGGTGTTGGAGACTATCTACTCGAATCTAACGAGCAGTATGTGTGCTACGTTCTTCAACGTGACGAAGTCGATTCTTCTTGCAAGACATACGTGAACTTTTAGGAAGACATTCAACGTTATCCCAGTTCTAAGGCACTTGTGGTTATGAATGAAATGTTCTGTGGCAACTTGGAAGTTTGACACATGAATGCACACAAAAGCACAGTTTACAAAGTTTACAATATTTGAGGGATGGTCGCTAAGAACTCACAAGAAAAGTCACCTAACTTAGGTCGGCCTCTTGAAAAGCGACACCTACAATCAGAATCAGCTCAAAAGTTGATTAAATCTGCTATCCATAGCTGCGAAGCATTTACTCTGAAACATGTTATGAGCTTTTTTCCTGAGCAAAGCTTGCGTGTTGACCGACGTACGGAACGATATCATCATCTAGGTAGCAGTTCAAACGCGTAATACATCCTATCAAGGCCAAATAACTCCATTTGGTGTTATTTCAATTCTCCACCAGGTTTCTGAGCAGATTTCAGCTACGAGCCTTATTTCCACATTCAGTTGTATGTCAATGACACATGCTAGAAAGCTATAACTCGCTTTGGAGAAGCTTCGCAGCTAAGAACAGTATATTTGAAATCAGCATTCCAAGCTGATTCTGAATATATGTGTCTTTCAAAAAGTCAACCTAAGATAAGTGACTTCCCTTATCAGTTACAGAGCTTCAAACTTGCCACATATTTATCGACGATGGTACACTAAAAGTTGCTGATCTATTTGCCAGAGATGGCTCTTTGCCTTCTTTTCAGTTCCCAATAATCACAACGTTTTGTCAGAGTAAATAAAGTTTAGAAGTTAGGCCGTTCATGTTAACAAAATCTGAAGCCCCTTCCAACGGATAAAAAATCGCCAGCGCCACGTTGCAAGTTGATCAGTTGTGTAATGTAAACGCAAGAAATTCGCTATTCCCTCATCAATACTTCAGCTAATAAAAGCGAGTCCTTTTCTCGTTTGATCAACAAGTTCATGTTGTTCGTCTCAAACACATTTAGTGTTATTCAACAGATAGCATCTAAAAGTCTGGAGAACGCACTGGTGCTGCCACTCATTCTTATTTTATAGAATCATAACAAATTAGGAAAATGCCCTCACTATGATGTGTGACCTTTCCGAGCAGGGAGAAGGATGGGATGGGGCGAGGGAAGGGAGAAGAAGTGTTACTATTCGAAGTGTTGCTGTACATGAAACGCAGATAGAATATGCTAACAATAATTTTAGCCATGGCGAGGAATTATCTGAGATAAGCTTACCTGTCTCAGGCCTCGGACAGAGTTCACGCGATTTGATCGTCGCGATTCAATCGCTAAAGACAAGTATTACGAGTTCATTGCATGCCGGTCTTCTTGTACATCGGTTTGATAGTTAGTCACGAGAAGATCGACATGCAATGAACTCGTATTTGTCTTTAGCGATTAAATCGCGACGATCAAATCGCGTGAACTCTGTCCGAGGCCTCAGAGTGGGAGTATGTTATTTGGAAGCTGCAGATTTATTCTACTATGCTCACTCAAAGCATGATTGATCGTTGTTCACCACTGAAGGATTGTGGCGAAGATCTCCACCATGTATAGCGCAAATGTGAATTGGCCGTCGTTTCAAATTTGGAAAATTCATAACACTGAACGAACGCTGGCCCTACAACATTACGAATGTGTGGATCTCTCTGAATGAAAGAATCTAACATTAAAAAATTTTCATCACTCTACTGATGTACTGGCACATAACAGATGAACGAAGTATTGCGATAGAGCAAAAGCTCTGACAAAGAAGTCAGAACCTGATGAGATTAGTGTAATAGCTTTTGGACAACTTGTCACTTTCTGAGGTAAGACACAGCCCTCAGTATCTCAGAACACCTCTAAATACTCAAACATTTCGATACAATACCGTTAACCTAATGCTCTGAAGTAGGACCAGAGATTGACTAGGGAGACTTAAGGGGGACTTCGTTTTGAAAGTTCCCTGGTGCCAGGTCGTCCCGAGCCCTGTGCGTGGTTCTTCTAGTTAAGATAAATAGATCAAACAATTCAGCTTTCTTCAATCAATAGCAGTAGGACAGCCAGTTATCAGATCAGTGCTTTGATTTCTCGAAATTACTCTGTTACCATCTCATCCACAGACGAGTGGAAGGCATGGATTTTTCGTGAGCGCAGAAGAAACATTTGATCTCGTTGAGAATAACGGCGAATGATTCCTGTGCGTTCGCAAATCATCTAACTTACAAGTGAACCATGTTTAGTCAAAGTGACCTTTTGGAGGGGACGTATACTATACCGAAGAGTATAAAACTGCGATTTCAAATCCGCCTTCCCTATCTTCGAAACGTTTGTGGACGAGGAGTTATGAGCCTTTATTTGAAAATAAAAACCCTAAATGTGCGTTTAGCATAAAATAAGTTGCAAAGATCTTACTAAACTTCAAATGCAGCGGCCAAGTGGAGCGCATTTTTTTAACTGAGAGTACAATACCGCTCACAAAATATGCAAAATTTCCGTGAATATCGCAAAATTCCGAAAATTCCGCGATATTCCTGGAATTTCGCGAAACTTCGCGAAATTCCGGAAAGTTCGCGGAATTTTTGGAATATCGCGACATTTTCGGAAGTTCGCGACATTTACGGAAATTTTACACATTCTGTGAGCGGTATTGTACTCGACGTGCTAACAACATTTCTTACATTGTTTTGCTGCTATTTACACATTGTAGGATAGAATATCTGCCAACCCGACTTTCGAATTTGAAAGACAATTCATGAAAAGGCGATTTTGTAACATCATAATCTGACGAACAATTCAAATAAAGATCTGTGCTAAGTATGGTCCGATAGAGGTGTTCACAAAGTTTTGAACTCACAAAAATTTGTGGACAATTTCCGCAACAGGTAGGCGAAAAGTGCAGGCGAAGTTGCGATCTTGATTGGTTTAGCTACTTCTATTTCACTTTAGCTTTACTGTAAGACTCTCTAGTGCAAAATAAATAGGATTTTCGTAAAGATCGGGACCAAGAACCACTATGAGTGAAGTTTGCGGCCAATCCGAGAACCTCAATATTTTGAGCAAATCTTGCGCCGAGGCCAAGAGTGAGGAGCGAGAGGCTAAGAGCGCGCTATATCAGTGTGTATTGCTTCTAAGAAGCTGGAAAAAATATGATGTGAATAGGTATGAGAGAGGTGTCTAACATGATTTTTAGGGGAATTACGGAGCAACTTTGGGAGAGCCGAATTTACGGCCTGAGCATGCATGTTGGGGGGGGGCTAATAACTCTGCGAATATTACAGGTATGAGGCTGAAGTTTGTTTTATTGGACAGATCTCTAAAAATATAATTTTTAGAGAGAAGGTCGTAGAATAACAAGTTTCCAATAAAAGTGCCTAATTGACAGCTGAACTTGGGAAATCTGTCAATAAAGTCGAGTTTGCGCCCTTATATCTCTACAAGTTGTAGGGTTGGGGTAATCTCATGTGGCCATTGATATGTACTTTTGATAGCTCTATTTTTCTAGGAATAGATCATGGCTGTAGCTCCACCGTAGGAGGCGCTATATAAGGCGATGATGCATATTTTGAATTTTATCTCCGTGGAGAGTAGGGATAACAGGCTGGGATAGCCATTCTTCAGTTTGAATTCGAGGGGGACAGCACATATAATTCGGAGAAAATGCAGGGGCTCCGCCTGTGGGAGCCCATCCATAAACCTTCCCGGACGTTTTTTTAGTTCAGGGTCTCGCAATTTCTCCTCTTTCTCCCCCCTCATTTCTTCCCCTCTCTTTATTTCTGCAGCGCGTGCAGTAGTTACCCGCGACCATCTGGACCTGGTTAGGGGGCTGAAAACGGCTAGAAAGGGGGTAAATCGGGCTAGAAAAACGCGATTTTCGCTTATTTTTCTTTAATTTTTCTTATTTTCTTCAATTTCGATCGTGGTGTGGAGTATAAAGTGGGCGGAGCTTGCTTGGAAAAGTTTCAGTTATATAAAAGCACTGGAAATGAGCTTATTATGGAGTTTTTCGAATTTTTCGCTTAGTTTTTCAATAATTTTACCAACTTCCGAAATTTCGAAGCCTCCAGAATATCGATTTTGTCGATTTGTGTCGATTTTTGGGGTTTTGCAACCTTCAAAATATCGATTTTATCAATTTGTGTCGATTTTTGGGGTTTTGCAACCTTCAAAATATCTTTTTATCAATTTTGCCGTTTTGTGGGATAACGATTTTTGTCAACTTTCGGGATTTCAACCTTCAAAATTTCGATTTTATCAACTTTGCCGATTTGGGATATCGATTTTTGTCAATTTTCGGGATTTCGAAACCATCAGAATGTTGATTTTATCGATTTTTGTCAATTTGCGAGATTTCACAACCCTCAGAATATCGATTTTGTCGATTTTCGGGGTTTCGCAACCTTTAAAATATCGATTTTATCGATTTTTGTCAATTTTCGGTATTTCGAAACCTCCAGGATATCGATTTTATCGATTTTTGTCGATTTTGTGGTTCATTAACCTCCAAAATATCGATTTTTCTCTTTTTAGCTGTGAACTGTAAGCCCCGCCCACTTATGATATTACTATACAATACCGCTCACAAAATATGCAAAATTTCCGTGAATATCGCAAAATTCCGAAAATTCCGCGATATTCCTGGAATTTCGCGACATTTACGGAAATTTTGCACATTCTGTGAGCGGTATTGTATGGTAAACATCTTATCTGAAAAGGCCACATCGACTAGGCTGGTTCTCTTATTAGCTTGAAGGGGGACTCCAAACTTTTTGCGATCAAGATATTTTCATATTCCATAGATGACGGAATTATTACGAAATCATAAGCATCGAGGAAAACCTTAGTATATAAATTATTTTCTCACATTTTGGCACTTTTCGTTCTCAAGGAAGGGGAGAATGCGAATGATTATCTTCATTTCATGGCAAAACACGCCTTGCTCAGGGCTCGGCACGAGGTGGCTAGATGAAAATGAAAAAAACGAAGTCCCCCTTGACTTTTGGGAATTTTTACGAAGTCCCCTTTGACCCTCAACCAAATTTCCTCTAAAACCTGAAAAATTCCCCAAAATCCCCAAAAAAAAAACGAAACGTCGACTAAAAAAAAAACGTCGCCAAGTCGCCAATTTTGCGTCTCTCTTCGGTCACAAAAACGAAACCCCCTTTGCTTTTCGTCCCAAAAACGATATCCAGCTTGCTTGTAAGCCACCTGTGCCGAGCCCTGGCCTTGCTGTCTCTTTGCTGATTTCGTCTGAAAAAATGAGCTTCTGTACTATTTTTTGCCTGAATTTTGCTTAGTGTTTTTTCATACATAATTGCTGTAGTACATGCTTGTAAATCTTACAGTGCGTACCACAACAAGAATAATCGTTCTAAGCCTTAAGAAGCCCTATATTAGGCCTTGAGATAAGAATCGATCGTCTGTGTTAACTTCGCTGTTGCTTTTCCTTTCAACCCAAAGCGAGCAACTTGGCTCAGTACAAGTACTGCCGTCTATGCAACTTGGGAATATTGCCCTCAGGGAGGCATTCGGGTGGTAAATGACAGCCCGATCCAGAAAAGTTTTCTGCTAAGCTGCACATAAGTTTTCTATACAGTTAATGGTACATTTCGACGTTTATTAGCGCTATTTTTTCCAACAAGAATTTGAGCAAACAGAGTAGGCAGCGCAGGTTTAAAATCTGCTGAGTACTCACTATGGAGTATATTACGAAATAGTTTGAACCGCATTGAATGCGTCAAATTTGTATATCACAGCAAAGGCGAGAGGATAAACAAGTCTTACTGTATTTATTTCCCCTTTTTGATTTATTGGGCTCATCCCCTCTAGTGGTGACTTTTGCAAAGGGCTAATACAGATTTCCTAGTTCACATTATGGTAAAAAAACGAAAGAAAGGAAGTACTATAATATTCTATTTTTCATTATTTTGATCCTTCCTCGTATCAGTCACTCATTACTGCTTGCACATTACGACGTTAAATAGGAATACTCAGTAAGTTCGGTGCAAGATGGAAATCCCATGACGCTATGTTTTGCGTTTGTCCTTCTTGCCTTTGAGCGTTTCCTTGTCTTTAACATCGCTTTCCCCCTGCGAATGTGTATGCTGTTGAGTTGCAGAAGAAGCTGTAGATTTTGTTGCTGTTGTTAGTAAATTTGCTGCGCCAATTGTTGCAGTTGTTGCACTTGTTGCTGCTCTTGGCTGAAGCTGTTAAAGGCAGCGTACACCCAAAATTTCGCCTTTGATGTTTTTGACATTCTGGGCCTTTCCGTGCTTCTGATTACAGTTATAACATTATAATTCTCCAACACCCCCTCCCTAAAAAAAACCCGAATCCCGGGGATCCTCTCTTCAGAGTGAGGACAAGCTTCGAACTGCTCGACCCCGTCGGCATGCCAGAGCAGCAGCAACTGCATGACAGCGTGCTCTTGTGGATTTGCCGTCCGAAGGAGGCGGACCGCAAAGCAAGGGGCGGATTGCAAAAAGAATCAGGCGAGTTTTCTCCGCTTAGAAGCAACATTGGGAGACCGGACCAACTGTTCCTCTTCTGGGCCCTACATATAACCGTATAGAAAATTGGGTAACTTAGATCTTGAGTGTACGCTGCCTTTAAGGATATTGTCCGGGTGATCTACACGGGTTTCGGCAGTCGCCCTTGACTAGAATATGAGGCTATGAAGTTTGCAGTCAAAAACAATTGAAGCACTTTTTTCCAAAACTTCGCTATATCAAAAGCTGCCATAGCTCATCCGTCAAAAACTGTAGCAGCTGAAACACGCATCAGAATGTATGCAAGATCATTTGTCATATCATAGAATAGCACAGTTCATTTTAAGAACTGACTGAGCTTCTCAATAAAATTGTTCAGAAAGGCAAGATATTCACAGCGCTCCTAATCAGAAAGCCATATTTGCGAACACAAAAAACATATGGCTTTAACAACTCTATTCAAATAATTACAATTTTTCTGTTTAGTTTGTGGGAAAATATTCTACCGTCCAAAGTTAGCTTATTAAGTGTCTAAATTGGAGTTAAACGCTCAATTGTTACTCTGATGCATTAATAGAAGGTTCTGTTTTAATGTAGCAGAAGCTATGTGCATTTTTTCAACGCTTTTTTGAAAAGCAGAAGTAGAAGCACAAAAATGTCACGGCTTCAACACCCTTTTTGGATTCTAGTCCTTTATGTTATTTGCATGTTAAAACTTCGGGGATAGTTTCTTGTAAACAAGGAAGTGTTCATGGATATGAATCGTTTCGTAATCATTTTCTGCTGCTCGATAGATGGCTCATTTTAGTCCGATTAATGTAACTAATGATTCCAGTTGCGCGTGACTCTCCTCACCTACAGTCAGCCAATGGACTTTCAGTACTCATTACGGTGCCGTACCGTATTAAGTACGTCATCTTTTCTATGATACAGCAAGGACAAGGAACGTGAACAGAGGCGCTGTTCACGTTTATGACTTCTTACTTTATTAGCTCTCCTCCCTAAATGTGGTTGAAAAGGGTTTTGAGAAATTCTCCCTCCAAAAAGTAGGAACGAAAAGAGAAATTAGCTTTATTTGATCTCTCACCCTTTGAGAAAGTTCTACTTTCCTGTATCTTTCTCATCGCTTACTTTCCAAGACGATAAATAGGAATATTTTGGTTTGGTCCTGGTTGGAAATTCCATGGCCCTATTTGGGGTGCTTGTCCCCACTGCTGTTGCTGTCCTCCTGGTCGTTGAGCTTGTTGTTGCTGCTGCTGTTGCCACTGTTGTTGCATTTGTTGTTGCATCTGTTGCAGCTGCTGCGCAATTTGTTGCCGCTGAGCGTTGCTGTTGTTGCTGTTGGAACTGTTGTTGGGGAGGGGGTTGTCTTTGCTGTTGCCTCCAGGGATTTAGGAAATGATACGAAATGGTACATTTTGAGTTATCAACTCACCATCTCAATAGAGGCTTTCCAATACGACTTCTTCTAGTTTTTGCAGCCTATTTATGAAGACAGATACGGGAACACAAAAATCTCACGGCTTCAAGCTTATTCAAATCATCATGATTTGCAATTCAAAGTAAAAAATATTCAGTTTTTTCAACACATCAACTTTTCCTCATCTGCGTATAAAAGTGGTTTACTTTTTGGTGTAGCAAAAATGAAATCGCGTTCTTGAATTGTAGAACGCTTCTGCGTATGTATAGAAAGAGCAAAATCAGAAGCAAAAAAACCTCATGGCTTCGAATTTGTGTCATACTGTGCATGTCAAGCCCCAAGAAAAACACTTTTGTTACCTCCCTCCCCCCCAAAATTTGCATGTTAAGATCTATTTTGCAGCTTCATCACCGTTTGTCTGTCAAAGGTAGTTTATTATCATCTCATTTCCGATTTTGAATGCTTGTGCTGCATTTCTGTAAAAACACCAAACATGGGAAAACAGAATTCTAACGCTTTGAATATCCTATTATAATTTGATCTTTCATATTCATAGATTGCTTGTCAAGCTTTAGGAAAAAAATTCTACGTGAATAAAGTCTGAATCGCAAATCCTCCACGTCTACTTATCTACTGCATATAAAGCTGGCTTATTCAATGCGGCAAAATTTTTATTCTTATGTTAATGTTGATAGAAAAAACAGCAATTCGAAAGCACAACACTTTCAAAACTTCATTATCTACTCGAATTCTAGTCCCTCTTCTTTCTGCAGTCTTCAGAGGATGTTCTTGCAAAAAAGAAAAAACTGCAAAAGCTTGTGGAACCTGTAATTGTGACGCATTATTTGTTAGTGCGAGGACGGATGCTAAGGGGAAAATAGAGAAAGTGAAGAGTTATTAGAGCGACTAGCAATAGAAAACAATTACAACAACCAAAATAAATGCCGGGCGGCTTATTTACAGTTACCACGTACGAAATGGTCAAAATCAACACTCATAATCATTGCTCATCACCTATATCCACCACGGCATCCATCCTTGACATAATAAGCTAACACAACTCGAAGACTATTATTCTAATTAATTTCAAATTAAAAGAATTTTTTCGTTGCACCAAATGTAATTGAAGTGGTATGCGTGCTGATGAGTGAATTTGCAAGTTTGGTAACAAGCTCTTCAGGGTTTGTAATCCTGGAGAAACCGAGAAAACACTTTCAACTCAAAATATCGACCAAGCTACTCAGGTCAAATTTATCCTTCTCAGTTGTTATAAAGAAACTTTTCCTTAAAGATTCGTCGGCGAGGCCATTCGCACAGGGCTCACCAGTAAGCCAATAGCCGTTCACCTAGACGGAATTTTTCACAAGCACTCCGTTCCTCAGCGATCTTTAGCTGCTCAATTTTGATCATATTCAGAACTATTAAAATGTGGTCAAATTTGTAGCAAAGAAGCAACTTTGATTTACTAAACATCAGACCACGAAGCCCTGCTATAATTTTTCCACTTTACTTTCTACATAGCAAAATTCGCTTTTTGAGAAAGCTTATAGGAGAAGCTTTACTAGTGCATGGCGCGACTAGTGGACCAAGAAGAATAGCACCTCCTCATGTCGGTGCTGACAGTGCGAAATCCTTGCTTTCGAAGCTATTTTCCCTTCTCGAAAACAACATATCGCAGTACAACATGGAAAACTGCCTAATGGTAGGGCTACTATGGTTTAGCGTCGAAATACATCGAATTTGTGTGAACAGTGTTTTTGTAATGTCCATATAAAATCCAAGCTTTCAAAATTTTTCTGTAAACCTCGAAAGGCTTTGAAAATAAGCATTTGCGCCAGCATTGGAATACAATTTATGCTGCCCCTAAGAGGAAATGGAACTTAAGAATACTAATTCCTCCCATCCGATTTTTGAAACACATCCTCTACGTTTTCCTAAAGCGTTCTGACCGAAAAGCATTGAGAGCATACTGTACGATTGTGTCTCTGTTGAATGTTAGACTGTCTTAAAAGCCTTTTCATACTCGAACCTTCAAACTGATATCTCGAGAACTATGACACCTATGTACAAACCTGCAATTATAAGGCAGTACTTGTGAGTGAATTTTTGAACTTATAAATTTGGAGAAACACAGAACCGCTACAGGAAAAGTTTGAAAATTTATCGCATCGTTCGTCCTTGATCTCTAGTCGTTAGAAATACGAACCACGTGTATGTACAATACCGCTCTCAGAATGTGCAAAATTTCCGTGAATTCCGCGAAATTCCGAGAATTCCGCGAACTTCCGGAAATTTCGCGAAATTCATGTGAATCACGCAAATTACGCAGGGCCATAACTTCGTTCCGAATGAGTATATTCAAAACCCGAAAGCAGCATTGTATTCAGCTCGTCAAGGCGAATCTTTTGGTGTACAGGTTGTCTCCAATATCCTCTTTTCAATAATCTTGAATCTGCATGCGGACGCCTTTTCGCGTGGGTGTAACGCAACAAGCATCACACATAGGAGATTGCGGCAGGCACCCTTCGATAGTACTCTTTCAGTAGATTATTCTGCGCTAAACAGCAGCCGAAGACTCTCTTTTAAAAGAAATAGAAGAGCTGATAAACTCTGGAAAAATCAAGCTGTTCCAAGTTCTACTAGCCGTAACTTCCTTCAGAATGAACATCTTCGAAATCCGAAAACAGTACTGTGTTCAGTTCGTTAAGGCGAATCTTTGGGTATACAGCATGTCCTTGAAATTCCGTTTCCAATTTTTTCCAAATTTTCTGCGCTCGTATATTCATAAGGTCGCAACGCAGCGCACATCAAACATAAAAGACTCCAATAAGCACTATTGGATTGTGCTGCTCCCGCAGATTACCGAGCGCTAAAAAAGAACCTTGGAATCTTCTTCAGAAAAGATAGAAGAGCTGGTGAATTCTGGAAGAATCGTGTTGTCTCAAATTTTGCCCACTGTAACCCTAAAATGGGAGGCTCTCCTGCTAAGCAGATGTGATTTTCGTAATCAGCAGGTCAGATAACCTCTATGAGCAAGTTTTCAAAGAAATTCGGGTGATTTGATTTTTTCTCGTTCTACGCCCTGAAGCTCGCCGATGGGTTTTGGTCAAAATGTCGATGATCTTGGATTATAAGGAAACTTCGCTCAAAGAGGTTATCTGACCTGAGCAAGTTTTCAAAGCACATCTGCTTAGCAGGAGAGCTTCCCATTTTAGGGTTACAGTAGGCAAAATTCGACACAACACGATTTTTCCAGAATTCACCAGCTCTTCTATCTTTTTCGAAAGAGATTCTCCAGTTCGTTTTTAGCGCTCGGTAATCTGCGGGAGCAGCACAATCCAATAGTTCTTATTGGAGTCTTTTATGTTTGATGTGCGCTGCGTTGCGACCTTATGAATATACGAGCGCAGAAAATTTTGAAAAAATTGGAAACGGAATTTCAAGGACATGCTGTATACCTAAAGATTCGCCTTAACGAGCTGAACACAATACTGTTTTCGGATTTCGAAGATGTTCATTCTGAAGGAAGTTACGGCTAGTAGAACTTGGAACAGCTTGATTTTTCCAGAGTTTATCAGCTCTTCTATTTCTTTTAAAAGAGAGTCTTCGGCTGCTGTTTAGCGCAGAATAATCTACTGAAAGAGTACTATCGAAGGGTGCCTGCCGCAATCTCCTATGTGTGATGCTTGTTGCGTTACACCCACGCGAAAAGGCGTCCGCATGCAGATTCAAGATTATTGAAAAGAGGATATTGGAGACAACCTGTACACCAAAAGATTCGCCTTGACGAGCTGAATACAATGCTGCTTTCGGATTTTGAATATACTCATTGGGAACGAAGTTATGGCCCTGCGTAATTTGCGTGATTCACATGAATTTCGCGAAATTTCCGGAATTTCGCGGAATTCCCGGAATGTCGCGGAATTCCCGGAATGTCGCGGAAGTTCGCGGAATTCTCGGAATTTCGCGGAATTCACGGAAATTTTGCACATTCTGAGAGCGGTATTGTATATCTATCTATCTATCTAACTATCTTATAGGGAGAGTATATGCAGAAGCGTGTAAGATGTTTCGTATTGCTTTGAACAGGAAAACAATTGCTTTCGTGTTTTGGGGATTTGGAATTTTCCTTTATTTTAGCTAACTGATGCGGATATTGAGCTTGGTGCGAAACCTCAAAAGCCATTTTATAGCGCTCGCTTTAATCTGTCGAACAGTGGTGAGTCCTATTGAGAATATATGAAGAAGTGATTTACGTCGGTGAAAAAGACATGAAAAGATATATGGGACAACTTAATATTACGGCATTTGATAATTACTTAAACTTTGCTTGTATTTAAATCAAAACTTACTCTTTTTGTGAAACTAGGAGAGCATAGCGGAAAAATTAAGATAGGTAATGTATTTTAGTTTCTCTTGCTATGTTGAGCCGACCTTATCACGTGAGGCAAAAGGACTAAATTTGAATACAAAGTCTGGTTCACAGTCAGTGCTCAAAACTTGAAATAAAACTTGAAAATACTGTCGCAAAAGTTCTATAGCGCACTGTCGAGTACCCTGATCTCACGAGTACAAGAGCATCTATTCCTTTTCAAAATCGACCAGCCTAAACACATTAAAGAATTTTGCTATCATGAAACCCTCTATGGTAATGCTCTTCACCTAAAAAATCGATTGGGAGGACGACCATTTTGAAAGGCACTGTGATACGGCCGAGTTGCTTGCTTATAGAATGGAAAAAGGTGTGTCTTTTACTTGTAAATATAGGGTATATTCGGGTACAATAGGTAAACTGTAAAAGGCTTTTTGCACATAATTATTGAAGTTTCCGTTCCAAGGAATATTGAATGCGTAGGTAGTGATTTAACAAATTCGATTTTTTTAGCGTTGCCATACCTTAACAAGCTGTACCTATAAACCAGCTGTGCTAAAATTATTTGCTCAGATGAGTTCTGCTCACTACACAACTTTTTCTACAATGGCGTTCTGAGAGCATGAAATTCCGTACAGTTACCCCAAAAGGATTAGGTGAAAGTTGGCGTTATACAAAAAATCTGTTTTCAATTTAGAGGAAGAATATAGCTATTCAATCATGCAAGGAGCTGATGCTTTTTACATTACCCTATAACTTACGGTGCGCTCGAAGAGAGAGGGAGAGAGGGGGGGGGAGGAGAGGTCTTTCCAAGATGTCTTCTAAGAATATTGAGCTTTAAGAAGATGGTGTCAACAGATTTACTGAAGAATTATGGACACTACACTGGTATTGCCGCCAACAGGGTGGTATAATGTGGCAACTGACACCCAAATTTGCCCTTGTCTTTCTCTTCCTGAACAAGTCCTTCTTTAACGTTTGACAGTTTGAGCAAACAAAAAGGCAGCGAATTGAATAGTTTTTCGCTGGACAGACTGTTGATTGAGCAAGTAGATAGGTAGCATATGAGGGGAAAAATTCAAATCGCATACAAACTTTCGCTACTCAGTATCAATAACGTATTTTTATATTTGAAATTAACTTTGTATCACAAACCATATCTATTTAGGGTGTGCTCCTATCTGAATACTTTTAGGTTGTCCCAAAAGTAATCCTTTTTTCAAATAATGAGGTGTTTTTGGTTTCTCAGCAAACTTGGGGTATCATTCGATAGAGCAGATTAAGCTCAAAATATATCCACTGAGGATCCGCCTAAGCCGCATTCCATGGAAATTTTGAAGCCAAAATCGGTAGAAATTTTGTCGCCTAAAAATTCGATTTCTGTGAGAAAGAATCCTACAGAACTCCAAGTTGGTCATTATACAGTAGACACATACCAGTACTCAAATATGCCTTTGCCGAATTTTTTCCGAGAGTAGAAAGTGAGGAAAAAAATTGTTTAAAAATGTTAAACTGCGCCCCCAGCCCCTCCCACATATGTCATTGTATGCTACAAGCCTTACTGAGACATAAAAAATGCGATCACTGTCTTTATCTCTCTTTTTCAGCCCTTCCTTGATGATAACTTCTGAGAAGAGTTTATACGAAATCTATGAGATGGAAAAATCGGAAAAATCATTTTTTTCACCCTTCAGATCAATCTTTCTCGTCCATTGCCGTTCCAACCGTTCCTATTCCAAAGCCCTCCTACCATGTTGTTTCCTTGTCCCTGCCATCGTTGTCCTCCTTGCTGCTGTGGCCTCTGTTGCTGCTGTTGCTGTTGCATTTGTTGTTGCATTTGTCGTTGCATTTGTTGTTGCAGTTGTTGTTGCAATTGCTGTGCCATTTGTTGCCCGCGATCGTTTTGCTGTTGAGGACTTCTATTTTGAAAGGGGTTACGAAAGTCGCGCTTGTGAATTATGTGAAGGGGATCTTTAATAATGCGGCGTAGGTCCTGAAAAATCAAGTACAATCATGGAAATCTATCCAAAATTCTACTGACAGCGATCTGCGCCATGCATCCACCAATAAGCGTAGCAGCTAAAAACCAAATCACAATTTTCTACAAGAAAGTCAAATATTACTAAATATCACATTTTGATTAGCTAACTCACCATTGCAAAAAATTCTCAGGAAATTGACATCTTCTAAGTTTTTGCGGTCTCTTTATAAATGGGTACTATATCTAAATGTTCACGATTTGCATATGATCAAGGAAAAATTTCCACCTTCTCAACATATTAAGTTCCTCTCTTCCGTTGAGAAAAGTGCTAATCTCTGATAGAATTTTCGTCCTCGATTTGTTGCTTATACATACTGCATATTCATGAAAACAACAAAAATGGTAGCAGAATATTCACCAATCTTTGATATTCGTACTTTGCATAACAAGCGCAGAAGGAACATTTTGCAGCCTCCACCCCCCCCCCTCCCAAAAAAAGCTTCGCATGCTAAGCCTTGAATTACATTGTCCTAACCATTTGTCTAATGCACAAAAATGTGGTTTATTTCCACCTCGTTTATAACTCTTGGAACGCGCGCTGCATATTTGTAAAAATTATTATGAAAGCACAAAATCTTACGGCTCTGAACATTTCATGAAAATTCTGATCCCTGATATTCATAGCTCGCTTGTCAAGCTTCAAAAGTAAATTCTATTAGATTGATTCAAAGTTCCTTCACTTTGATTCTAAAAATTCGTAACTGCTCCCTATTCATCGCCAGTATTTTTGAAGGAAGGCCATTTGATTCGCCTATCAACAAACATTTTGTACCAAAAGAGTTAAACCTTATCTCAGTTGATCTGATGAGTGTGTGCGATCAATAAAAAACAGAAAAAAAAACAAAAATTATATTCCTGGCGATCACTGTCAAAATCTTTACCTTTGAATCAAGCAATAGAAGTATGGGTCATCGGGAATCAAGGAGCACCTCATACCTTTTTCCAATTTGAGGTTACATTTTAGTAACGACAACAACTGAAACTTCACTCATATAAGTGGCCTTTACTCGTTCTGGCAACGCACTACCGCTCCTTTGCCAAAATCCTCAGAGTGGAGCTTTCAAGAAGTTCGAGAAGTTCCTCGGAGTTTTTGAGGGCATCGCTGCGATTTTTTAACCCAATGGGGACCCCAAAAACCATGTTTACCAATTTCTACAGATAGAATGTAATTGAGGTGAAATTCTGGACGTATAGAGCATAAAAGCTCTTTCAGATAATAACAAGAATGTGATCTCATTATATAATACTAAGTAACAAGTATTTTCTTAACCAGAGGCCCATGATTATATCTTACAACTCAAAGGCAGTGGCTCGGCGTCGTTCTCGACTCTCCTGGGATGAGCTGAACCTGTGCTTCGCAGCCTGCACAGATATTATCAACTCGCCGCTTTTCTGTACGTGAAAGCTGCCGCTTGGCGGAAAGTTAAGACCCCTTCGTAGAACGGCTGCTGGAGCTAGTAATCCAATCGTAGCCGAGATGGGCGGGGTGTTCCCCCCGGCCTGGACTCCACGAGCCAATCGCTCTTGAGAAGGCGGGCTTTCGCTCCCCGCCCAAATAGCACTTTCCTGCCCGGAAACGAGTTTTCAATTCTTTAACTGCAAAGCATTTTGCACTTTGAGCATTCTAAACCAGCTCATCCATGAGAATCGAGAACGACAAATACTTCGAAGTCGCCAATCCGCTGAGCCACTGCCCTTACGTCGTGACAGTCATTCCCAGTGCAGCACTGATACTTCAAATGGCTTCACATACCTCGAGATGGTACTGCTTAATATCCAGATACGCGTTAAGTGAATCACTTCGCTTTTTAGCAATTATAAAAAACTACACAAGAAGCTTCATATAGATTTCAGGTGTGTGGAAAGCAATGAGCGCTGCCTGTGAGCTGTGAGAATTACTCCCTAACAGTTATAGTCGATTCGTTAATCGCACGGACTGGACATTATTGCAGAGCACGCGCCGCGAGGTAAAACGCTTGCCCTAGTACAAATCGCCATTGTACAGGTCGTGTTCTCGCGACGATTCAGCCGCGTTGCGCATGGCCCGCAGCGTTAGAGCAGTTCGTGCGGCAAACGAATGAACGATATTGAAATTTAAGCGTCTAGTGAGTTTTCTTTCTCAAGAACGATGTAATTTTCGAAGTGTCCCATTACTTCCCGATCACTTTATTGAAAGACTTATGAAGTTCCAGCAAGGAACAAAAGAACCAGGGCTTGATACGGTCTTTGCATCTCCATTTGTAAGTTCATGTTCCTCTATCAGAGTCTGCACTTGTACATAACCGCATCACAAAACAACTACTTGAAAACGTACTACTCAAAAACCACATAGGATAAAAAGACTCAATGTTGAGACTCATAATTTTGATGATCCTAAAAAACAGAAACTCTCTCCTAGGAAACCTATTGAGATTTGGTGAATTCATCCAGTTTTATGGGAACAAATCGCCATCCCATTCGTTGGTATCTATGGAACATTTATGGGAAAGCCATTTGGAAAGCATCGAGCGTAGCAGTCGGTACTAGCCAGCTCCCACAGAGATGAAGTGGCTTACCCTCGTTTTGCTCCTTATCCAGGTTTATTTTCAACGTTAAAGACACCTCATCTTCCTATTCTAAGCTGCAAAAAAATTCTTTTCTAGGAGGACTGTCTCTTCTCATGCATTTTTGACAAAGTGGAGACGATTCGCGGTAAATCTGCTGGGACCTTTTCGTGCGATTTGAATGAGTGCTTTGCTGGATGCTATGAGAACAAGAATTGTACTGCATTAAGATTCTACCCAGTGAGTCACTTGCACTATCACAAAGTAATGGTAAGATCTGTAGAAGACCGTCAATATAGCATTATCTTCAGTGATATCTTCATTATCTTCAGGATAAGCCTACAGATCCCAGTCTTCTTGTCATTCATAGAAAATAAAATTAGCGCAGTTAAAATGTTTGCGTATCTTTACACAATCTCTTTGATTAGTTGGCATAGTCAGCAGTCCATGTAAAACCAATAGTAAGGCAAAACTTCCACTCTTACCTATAACAAACCTACTTATTCTGTGAGCTCAATATTCTTGTCCAGGCATTCTTGACAAGCACTGCATTGCACTTACCATTTGATTCAACTGGCTTGACTTCTGGAAGGCGGGACTAGGTGGCCTAATTAGGGCCTAGGTAATGATCAGAGAGCACTCGCGTGAAAGAGACGCAGATGCGTTACGGGCGCGAGCGGCCTGGATTAGGTCACAAAGCCCGCCTTCCAGGAGCCAAGCCAGTTGAGATAAGAAGACATTTTCAAGCGTGGACTCAATGAGACTTCTTGCATCTCGATATGCCTTTTTGATAAATTATTGAAAAATGAACCAGCTTTTTCTCCCAACGCATATTATCATCTCATTTATCGTTTTTCACTCGATTTCCATATTTTTGCATGAATGATACCGATCCTCTTATTATAACTTTATGTTGAAATTGAAATATGGATAATGTTCCACGTTCGACTTTCAATGAATCTTGGCATAACGATTGAAGGCAGTGTCCAAGCAGAAACTCGATTTTGAGATTTTGTGCTTACCCGGGCCTATTCGCCATGCTGAATCCGTAGAACCACATTGGAAAGCGCGAAAAAGGGCGAAAAAAGGCCCTAACGCAGGAGGGAAATCGGAGGTGGGCGGGGCCGTTCACACCATGACGTCACTCTTCCAGGCTTTAGGAGCTATCTTCTCGGTTCCCATTTTATCTCATGCGTTTCGCAGTTGGCTGGTGGTGATGTTAGGGCGATTAACGGAAGCGAGAAGATCGCTCCTGAAGCTGGGAGAATGACGCTACTATGTGAACAGCCCCGTCCACCGCAATTTTTCTCCTCCGTTTTTCGCCGTTTTCGCGTTCTCCAGTGTTGATTTTCGGTTCAGCATGGCGAATAGGCCCAGGTAAGCACAAAATCTCGAAATCGACTTTTTGCTTGAACACTGCCTTTGAGTTGCTTTAGTGATTCAGACAACACGAAATATGGATATTATATCTTGATAGAGTTGAGCCTAACATCGCTTCTATGCAGAAAGGGAACGTGTGCGCCCTGTATGGTGTTGGAGACTATCTACTCAAACCTAACGACCAGTGTGTGTACTACGTTCTTCAACGTGACGAAGTTGATTCTTCTTGCAAAACATACGTGAACGTTTAGGAAGACAACTTCAACGTTATTCTAATTCTAAGGCACTATGTGGTTATGAATGAAATGTTCTGTGGCAACTTGGAAGTTGGACATATGAATGCACACAAAAGCACAGTTTACAAAGTTTACAGTATTTGAGTGATGGTCGCTAAGAACTCACATTACAAAAAAAATCACCTAACTTAGGTCGGCCTCTCGAAAAGCCACACCTACAATCAGAATCAGCTCAAAATTTGATTAAATTTGCTATCCATAGCTGCGAAGCATTACTCTGAAACAAGTTATGAGCTTTTTTCTTGAGCAAAGCTTACATGTTGACCGACATACGGATGCTACGATATCATCATCTAGGTAGCAGTTCAAACGCGTAATACATCCTATCAAGGCCAAATGACTCAATTTGATGTTATTTCAATTTTCCACCATGTTTTTGAGCAGATTTCAGCTACGAGCCTTTTTTCCACATTCAGTTGTATGTCAATGACACATGCTAAAAAGCTACAACTCGCTTTGGAGAAAAGCTTCGTAGCTAAGGACAGCATATTTGGAATCAGCTTTCCGAGCTGATTCTAAATATATGAGTTTTGTTTCAAAAAGCCAACCTAAGATAAGTAACTTTTAGTTATAGTTATAGATCTTCAAACATGCCACATATTTATCGACGATGGTACACTAAAAGTTGCTGATTTATTTGCCAGAGATGGCTCTTTGCCTTCTTTTCAGTTCCCAATAAGCAAAACGTTTTGTCAGAGTAAATAAAGCTTAGAAGTTGGGCCGTTCCAGTTAACAAGATCTAAAGCCTTTCCCTCCAACGGATAGAAAATCGCCAGCGCCACGTTGCAAGTTGATCAGTTGTATAATGTAAACGCAAGAAATTCGCTATTCCCTCATCAGCTGATAAAAGCGAGTCCTTTTCTCGTTTGTTCAACAAGTTCATGTTGTTCGTCTACACATTTAGTGTTATTCAACAGATAGCATCTAAAAGTCTGGAGAACGCGCTGCTGCTGCCACTCATTCTTTTTTCAATAGAATAATATCAAGTTAGGAAAATGTCCTTACTATGATGTGTGACCTTTCCGAGCAGGGAGAAGGATGGAGTGGGGCGAGGGGAGGAAGAAGAAGTGTTACTATTCGAAGTATTGCTGCCTACATGAAACGAAGTAGGATATGCTAACAATAAGTTTAGCCATGGCAAGGAATTGTCTGAAATGAGCTTACCTGTCTCAGGCCTCGGACAGAGTTCACGCGATTTGATCGTCGCGATTCAATAGCTAAAGACAAGTGTTACGAGTTCATTGCATGCCGGTCTTCTTGTACTTCGGTTTGATAGTTAGTCACGAGAAGATCGACATGCGATAAACTCGTACTTGTCTTTAGCGAGTGAATCTCGACGATCAAATCGCGTGAACTCTGTCCGAAGCCTCAAAGTGAAAGTATTTTATTTGAAAGCTGCAGATTTATTCTACTATGCTCACTCAAAGCATGATTGATCGTTGTTCACTACTGAAGGATTGTGGCGAAGATCTCCACCATGTATAGCCAAATGTGAATTGGCCGTCGTTTCAAATTTTGAAAATTCGTAACACTGAACGAACGCTGGCCCTACAACATTACGAATGTGTGAATCATTCTGAATGGAAGAATCAAACATTGAAAAAAATCTTCCATCACACTACTGATGTACTGGCACATAACAGATGAACGAAGTATTGTGATAGAGCAAAAGCTCTGATTAAGAAGTCAGAACGTGATGAGATTAGTGTAATAGCTTTTAGACGACTTGTCACTTTCTGAGGTAAGACACAGCCCTCAATATCTCAGAACACCTCTAAATACTTAAACATTTTTACAATACCGTAAACCTAATGCTCTGAAGTAGGACCAGAGATTGACTAGGGAGACTTAAGGGGGACTTCGCTTTGAAAGTTCCCTGGTGCCAGGTCGTCCCGAGCCCTGCCTGGTTCTTCTAGTTAAGATAAATAGATCAAACAATTCAGCTTTCTTTAATCAATAGCCGTAGAACAGCCAGTTATCAGATCAGTGCTTTGATTCTTCGAAATTACTCTGTTACCATCTCATCCACAGACGAGTGGAAGGCATGGATTTTTCGTGAGCGCAGAAGAAACATTTGATCTCGTTGAGAATAACGGCGAATGATTCCTGTGCGTTCGCAAATCATCTAACTTACAAGTGAACCATGTTTAGTCAAAGTGACCTTTTGAAGGGAACGTATACTATACCGAAGAGTATAAAACTGCGATTTCAAATCCGCCTTCCCTATCTTCGAAACGTTTGTGGACGAGGAGTTATGAGCCTTTATTTGAAAATAAAAACCCTAAATGTGCGTTTAGCATAAAATAAGTTGCAAAGATCTTACTAAACTTCAAATGCAGCGGCCAAGTGGAGCGCATTTTTTTAACTGAGAGTACAATACCGCTCACAAAATATGCAAAATTTCCGTGAATATCGCAAAATTCCGAAAATTCCGCGATATTCCTGGAATTTCGCGACATTTACGGAAATTTTGCACATTCTGTGAGCGGTATTGTACTCGACGTGCTAACAACATTTCTTACATTGTTTTGCTGCTAATGACACATTGTAGGATAGAATATCTGCCAACACGACTTTCGAATTTGAAAGACAATTCATGAGAAGACGATTTTGTAACGTCATAATCTGACGAACAATTCAAATAAAGATCTGTGCTAAGCATGGTCCGATAGAGGTGTTCACAAAGTTTTGAACTCACAAAAATTTGCGGACAATTTCCGCAACAGGTAGGCGAAAAGTGCAGGCGAAGTTGCCATCTTGATTGGTTTAGCTACTTCTATCTCACTTTAGCTTTACTGTAAGACTCTCTAGTGCAAAATAAATAGGATTTTCGTAAAGATCGGGACCAAAAACCACTATGAGTGAAGTTTACGGCCAATCCGAGAACCTCAATATTTTGAGCAAATCTTGCGCCGAGGCCAAGAGTGAGGAGCGAGAGGCTAAGAGCGCGCTATATCAGTGTGTATTGCTTCTAAAAAGCCGGAAAAAGTATGGGGTGAATAGGTATGAGAGAGGTGTCTAACATGATTTTTGGGGGAATTACGGAGCAACTTTGGGAGAGCCGAATTTACGGCCTGAGCATGCACGTTGGGGGGCTAATAACTCTGCGAATATTACAGATATGAGGCTAAAGTTTGTTTTATTGGACAGATCCCTAAAAATATGATATTTAGAGAGAAGGTCGTAGAATAACAAGTTTCCAATAAAAGTGCCTAATTGACAGCTGAACTTGGGAAATCTGTCCATAAAGTCGAGTTTGCGCCCTTATATCTCTGCAAATTGTAGGGTTGGGGTAATCTCATGTGGCCATTGATATGTACTTTTGATAGCTCTATTTTTCTAGGAATAGATCATGGCTGTAGCTCCACCGTAGGAGGCACTATATAAGGCGATGATGCATATTTTGAATTTTATCTCCGTGGAGAGTAGGGATAACAGCTCAAACAATCGCCGGGGGCAGGCGGGCACCAGAAAAATAGATTGCTGATCTCTCGCACCCCGCTCGCGGATTTTTAGCAGAGCAATCAGGACTTTTCGGAAGACCGCTTGCTGAGTTCTCGATTCCTCAGAGATTCAGCAATATATCTGCAAAAGATAAGAGCGAAAAAAATTCAAGAGGCGGTCTCTCAAAAATCCGCTGACGCAGCAAGCGGTCTTCCGAAAAGTCCTGATTGCTTTGCAAAAAATCCGCGGGCGGGGTGCGAGAAATCAGCAATCTATTTTTCCGGTGCCCGCCTGCCCCCAGCGATTGTCTGAGAGGCTGGGATAGCCATTCTTCAGTTATATTCGAGGGGGACAGCACATATAATTCGGAGAAAATGCAGGGGCTCCGCCTGTGGGAGCCCATCTATAAACCTTCCCGGACGTTTTTTTAGTTCAGGGTCTCGCAATTTCTCCTCTTTCTCCCCCCTCATTTCTTCCCCTCTCTTTATTTCTGCAGCGCGTATGATAGTTACCCGCGACCATCTGGACCTGGTTATGGGGCTGAAAACGGCTAGAAAGGGGGTAAATCGGGCTAGAAAAACGCGATTTTCGCTTATTTTTCTTTAATTTTTCTTATTTTCTTCAATTTCGATCGTGATGTGGAGTATAAAGTGGGCGGAGCTTGCTTGGAAAAGTTTCAGCTATATAAAAGCACTGGAAATGAGCTTATTATGGAGTTTTTCGAATTTTTCGCTTAGTTGTTCAATAATTTTACCAACTTCCGAAATTTCGAAACTTCCAGAATATCGATTTTATCGATTTGTGTCGATTTTTGGGGTTTTGCAACCTTCAAAATATCGATTTTATCAATTTGTGTCGATTTTTGAGGTTTTGCAACCTTCAAAATATCGATTTTATCAATTTCGCCAATTTTTGGGATAACGATTTTTGTCAACTTTCGGGATTTCGCAACCTTCAAAATTTCGATTTTATCAATTTTGCCGATTTTTGGGATATCGATTTTTGTCATTTTTCGGGATTTCGAAACCATCAGAATATGATTTTATCGATTATCAATTTGCGAGATTTCACAACCCTCAGAATATCGATTTTGTCGATTTTCAGGGTTTCGCAACCTTTAAAATATCGATTTTATCGATTTTTGTCAATTTTCGGTATTTCGAAACCTCCAGGATATCGATTTTATCGATTTTTGTCGATTTTGTGGTTCATTAACCTCCAAAATATCGATATTTCTCTTTTTAGCTGTGAACTGTAAGCCCCGCCCACTTATGATATTACTATACAATACCGCTCACAAAATATGCAAAATTTCCGTGAATATCGCAAAATTCCGAAAATTCCGAGATATTCCTGGAATTTCGCGAAACTTCGCGAAATTCCGGGTTCACGGAATTTTCGGAATTTCGCGATATTTTCGGAATTTCGCGACATTTACGGAAATTTTGCACATTCTGTGAGCGGTATTGTATGGTAAACATCTTATCTGAAAAGGCCACATCGACTAGGCTGATTCCCTTATTAGCTTGAAGGGGGACTCCAAACTTTTTGCGATCAGGATATTTTCATATTCCATAGATGACTGAATTATTACGAAATCATAAGCATCGAGGAAAACCTTAGTATATAAATTATTTTCTCACATTTTGGCACTTTTCGTTCTCAAGGAAGGTGAGAATGCGAATGATTATCTTCATTTCATGGCAAAACACGCCTTGCTCAGGGCTCGGCACGAGGTGGCTAAATGAAAATGGAAAAAACGAAATCCCCCTCGACTTTTGGGAATTTTTACGAAGTCCCCTTTGACCCTCAACCAAATTTCCTCTAAAAACCTGAAAAATTCCCCAAAATCCCCAAAAAAACGAAACGTCGACTAAAAAAAACGTCGCCAAGTCGCCAATTTTGCGTCTCTCTTCGGTCACAAAAACGAAACCCCCTTTGCTTTTCGTCCCAAAAACGATATCCAGCTTGCTTGTAAGTCACCTGTGCCGAGCCCTGGCCTTGCTGTCTCTTTGCTGATTTCGTCTGAAAAAAAACGAGCATCTGTACTATTTTTTGCCTGAATTTTGCTTAGTGTTTTTTCATACATAATTGCTGTAGTACATGCTTGTAAATCTTACAGTGCGTACTACAACAAGAATAATCGTTCTAAGCCTTAAAAAGCCCTATATTAGGCCTTGAGATACGAAATCGATCGTCTGTGTTAACTTCGCTGTTGCTTTTCCTTTCAACCCAAAGCGAGCAACTTGGCTCAGTACAAGTACTGCCGTCTATGCAACTTGGGAATATTGCCCTCAGGGAGGCATTCGGGTGGTAAATGACAGCCCCGATCCAGAAAATTTTTCTGCTAAGCTGCACATAAGTTTTCTATACAGTTAATGGTACATTTCGACGTTTATCAGGGCTATTTTTTCCAACAAGAATTTGAGCAAACAGAGTAGGCAGCGCAGGTTTAAAATCTGCTGAGTACTCACTATGGAGTATATTACGAAATAGTTTTAACCGCATTGAATGCGTCAAATTTGTATATTACAGCAAAGGCGAGAGGATAAACAAGTCTTACTGTATTTATTTCCGCTTTTTTGATTTATTGGGCTCATCCCCTCTAGTGGTGACTTTTGCAAAGGGCTAATACAGATTTCCTAGTTCACATTATGGTAAAAAAACGAAAGAAAGGAAGTACTATAATATTCTATTTTTCATTATTTTGATCTTTCCTCGTATCAGTCACTCATTACTGCTTGCACATTACGACGTTAAATAGGAATACTCAGTAAGTTCGGTGCAAGATGGAAATCCCATGACGCTATGTTTTGCGTTTGTCCTTCTTGCCTTTGAGCGTTTCCTTGTCTTTAACATCGCTTTCCCCCTGCGAATGTGTATGCTGTTGAGTTGCAGAAGAAGCTGTAGATTTTGTTGCTGTTGTTAGTAAATTTGCTGCGCCAATTGTTGCAGTTGTTGCACTTGTTGCTGCTCTTGGCTGAAGCTGTTAAAGGCAGCGTACACCCAAAATTTCGCCTTTGATGTTTTTGACATTCTGGGCCTTTCCGTGCTTCTGATTACAGTTATAACATTATAATTCTCCAACACCCCCTCCCTAAAAAAACCGAATCCCGGGGATCCTCTCTTCAGAGTGAGGACAAGCTTCGAACTGCTCGACCCCGTCGGCATGCCAGAGCAGCAGCAACTGCATGACAGCGTGCTCTTGTGGATTTGCCGTCCGAAGGAGGCGCACCGCAAAGAAAGGGGGGGGGGGGGAGCGCAAAGAGAATCAGGCGGGTTTTCTCCGCTTAGAAGCAACATTGGGAGACCGGACCAACTGTTCCTCTTCTGGGCCCTACATATAACCGTATAGAAAATTGAGTACTCTGCGTTGATACCACTGCTTCTGCCTTTAAGGATATTGTCCGGGTAATCTGCACGGGTTTCGGCAGTCGCCCTTGACTAGAATACGAGGCTGTAGTGTCTGCAAAGTCAAAAACAAATGAAGCAAATTTTTCCATAACTTCACTACATCAACAGCTGTTATTCATCCGTCAAAAATTGTAGCAGCTAAAGCACGCACCAAAATGTATGCAAGATCACCTGTCATATTATAGGATAGCACATTTCATTTTGAGAACTTCTTTGATTAAGCTTCAATAAAATTTTTCAGGAAAGCGATATATTCATAGCTCTCCAAGTTTTGAAGACAGATATGCGAGCACAAAACTCTTAAGGCTTCAATAAAGCTATTTGAGTAATCACAATTTGCTTGTTTAGTTTGTGGAAAAATATTTTACTTTCCCACAAATTAGCATATTGAGATTTGAATTGCAGTCAAATGCTTGATTGTTTCTCTAATGCATAAATAGAAGGTTTTTTTTCATGTACCCAGTGCTTTTTGAGCAGCAGATATAGAAATACAAAAATGTCACGGCTTAAACACCCTTTTTGAATTCTAGTCCCTTATGCTATTTGCATACTAAGCTTCAGGGATAGTTTCCTGCGAACGAGAGGAAGTTAGCATAAATCTGAACTGTTCTGTAACTATTCAACAATTTTCTGCTACTCGAAAGATGGCTCATTTTTGCCTAACTAGTGTAAATTTGTCGTCTTTGATTCATTGAACATGGGTTGCATATTCAGAAAACACAAAAATCTCTTGGCTGTAATTCTTTTCAGGTTTTAACCCTTCATACTCATGGCTTGCTTGTCGAGGGAAGAAAAACATTTTACCTTCCTAAGTTAGCGTATCAACAGCAGTACTCCATATAAATTCTAATCTTTCGTATTTCTTAATTGTCAATCTTCAGGAAAGGTTTTGCGAGCAAGAAAATTCGCCAATGCTCGAAAAAAATAACAACGTGACGCCATTACTTGAAGCTTGATCATCATATTCAAATTAATTTCCGAGCTACAATACCACCCGTAATTTGCGAAAAAAATTGGCGGCGGCACCTAACTCACGCGGCGTCGCCGCAGTTAGGCGGCAAGCGCTGCGTCGCGCGACAAAGTTAGGTGGAAAAGCGGCGCTTGCCGCCTAACTTTGTCGCGCGACGCCTAACTTTTTTAGAAAAAAGACATTCTGATTCAAAATTTATGAATTCTATATTTAAGAGTACCATTCAACTCAACTCGGCGAGGCGCATCTTCCTGTATACAGATGTGCCTAGTTATGGGATATAAGTTTTTTTCCTGAAATTTTAGTTTAAATGGATCATTCAGTGTGCGATTCCAGAGGCTACATACACATTCTGTTGAGCACTGCAGAAATAGGGCAGGTATAGTTTAAGAGCTCATTCTGCACGGATATGTGTAAAACTGGGCTTTTCTCGGCGAAGTATGACGGGTCCCAAAATGCAGAAAGACAAAGGGGAAAGGCTGGAAATCGCATGCGAAGCACATATCGTGGAATGCCGCGCGTGCTGTGCAATGTACAATACCACCCACAGAACGGGAATTTCGCGAAATTTCAGAAATTTTGCGATTTCGGAATATCGCAAATTATGCAGCGTCATAGCTTCTTACGGAATGAATATATTCTAAATCCGAAAGCAGCATTGTGTTCAGCTCGTCAAAGCGAACCCTTCTATATACGTCATGTCATCTATATCTTGTTTCCGGTTTTCTCAAATTGTTCTGAGGAGGTCCCTTTGCAAGTATGTAATGCAGCGCCTATCCAGCATGAAAGCTTCCAGTAGATACCATTCGATAATGTTCTTCTTGCACATTATAGTGCGCTAGAAAGCTGCCGCAGACTTCCTTCCAAAGTAGAAAAAGCGTTGGTAAACTCTGGAAAAATCACTCGTTTCCAGATTCTATTCGCCGTTACTTTCTTTGGAGTGGATATTCTCTGCATCCAAAAAATGCATTGTGCTTAGCTCATCAAGGCAACTCTTTCGGTATGCAGAATGTCCTTGATATCTCGATTTCAGTACTCTTAACTCTCTGCGGACGTCTCTTCGCAAAGGTGTGAAGCAGCGCGTATTGCCCCCAGTAGATTCAGAAAGAAATTTTCGATAGTTTTTTTTCTGTAGATTATGGGGTGCTAGAATTTAGCCGCACACTTCTTTCCAAAGGAGATAGAAGGGCTGGTGAATTCTGGAAAAATTATGTCGTTTTAAATTTTTCTCACCTTAACTCTAAAATATGAAGCTCTCTTGCTAAGCAGATGTGATTTTCGTAATCAGCAGATTGGATAATCCTTATGAGCAAGTTTTCCAAGATGTTCGAGTATTTTCATTTTTTCTCGTTTTTTCTCGTTCTACGCTCTGGGAGCTCGCCGACGGATTTTGTTCCGATGACCTTGCATTGTACGGAACTTCGCTTATAGAGGTTCTCGAACACGCTCTTTACGAAAATCGTGGTCTTTGATGATTACAGGGTCTTTTTGGAGAGATACGGTGAGGTGACTGTAACTTATTCACGAAAGTGCGTAAATTTGCCCGCACTTCTCCCGTATCTGCCAAAAAACTTGCTTGCTTGCTTGTCCAAGTCAAAGTTAGTAGGGACTGTGCCATCGAATGGTGCATGCCTCAGACTCCACTCTACAGAAATCGCCGAGTTACGAGCCTATGAAAACACGTTCTCATGAATTTTGCTCAAAATGTAAAGATCGCATATGTCGTCGAAATTCCACCGTGAGTGCTTGTGTGACACTCGCGTTGCGCATATTATGTTCGCTTCGCTCAATGACTCCCACTCTATTGAATATGGAGCTTGCGTGTGCTTCAGCTGCTCAATTGAATATTAAAGCTATTTCGTGGCTAGAGCTCAAACTACCAATTCTAACACAATAAGATCCATTAAGGATGTGAAATGGGTGGATTCGACGAAATATGCGATCTTTACATTTTGGGAAAAATTCATGAGGATGTGTTTTCGTAGGCTCGTAACTCGGCGATTTCTGTAGAATGGAGCTGAGGCATGCACCATTCGATGGCACAGTCCCTACTAACTTTGACTTGGACAAGCAAGCAAGCAAGTTTTTTTGACAGATACGCGAGAAGTGCGGGCAAATTTACGCACTTTCGTGAATAAGTTACAGTGACCTCACCGTATCTCTCCAAAAAGACCCTGTAATAAAAGACCACGATTTTCGTAAAGAGCGTGTTCGAAAACCTCTATAAGCGAAGTTCCGTACAATGCAAGGTCATCGGACCAAAATCCATCGGCGAGCTCCCAGAGCGTGAAACGAAAAAAAACCAAATAACCCGAAGTTCTCTGAAAATTTGCTCATGGGAGTTATCCAACTTCCTTGATTGGACACAACTTACAAGGGAATGATACTAACTTATTTTAGATTCGCTTACTGAAATGAGATACATATATTTGAAATCAGCTTGGAACGCTAATTTCAAATATGTTGTTACTAGCTGCTTAGCATTACCCTGAAGCAATGGTCTCTTTTCTATACAAAGTTTGCGTGTTTCTCTAGCTACGGATGCCACGGTGTCGACGTCTAGGTTGTGCAATTGTATAATGCTCCCTTTCAAGATCGAAAGAATTAATCTGATGTTAGTACAACATCCTAGCACTTTTTTCGAGCAGATTCTTATCTGTACGCCGTCTTACGACATTCAGAATTTTGTTAATTACTCACAACGGCAAACTCATAACTCGCTCCGGAATAATGCTAAGCAGCTAAGAACAGCATATTTGGAATCTGCGTTCAAAGCTGATTCCAAATACCCTAATTTCCGTATAAGGCGGTATAAGGTATAAGGCGCAGTAGCTTTCACCGCGCGCGAACTGATTATGATGACGGCGATGCGCGGCCCCGCAGCAGCCTCTTTCATCCAGCAGTAGCTTTTTGCTTCGTTCTTTGCTGTTTTCCTCTCAATAGTGATTTTCTCAGAACAAAACTCTCCTTCGCTTTTATTCTTCAAAAATGACAAGAATAAAACACGGCGCCTTTAAAATACTAGTATCATTGTAAAGAAAAGCACAGTTTCACTACCGGAGCAATATTGGAAACAAAGGAAAGCACAATTGGTGAGCACCTGTAACATTGGAAACAAAGAAGGAATCATCTAAACACCAAAAACACCACTGAGAACACCTTGCTATCATCTGTAGAAACGATATCATAGTTTACATACATTCTGAGAAGAGCAAAAAAAGTTTCTGAGAAGAGCAAAAGAGTATCTGAAGGCATGATCTATAGGCAGCAAAGAATAACCGCAGCGAGTCTTCAGCTTTCTAGATTTAGAGAGCAATCATTTAGAAAGCGTTTTCGGCTATTGTTCGCTGCGGCGGGTGCGCCTTATACAAGGTGCGCCTTATACCCCGGAAATTAGGGTATATGTGTTTCATTTCAAAAGGCTGATCTAAGTTAGTGTCCTTCCCTCGTTAGATGTTTCTGTAACGCTACAGAAAATGTTGAAGAACATTCTTTCTGTTATATTTGAAATTGCGCTTCATCTTGAAACAGGCTTAGTCAGCGGTCTGCTAGTCATTACGGATTTCTGCATATGCTATGTACGTAGATATTGTGATGTTATGCTATTCGAGAAAAAGCTTAGGAAAAGAGAGTTGTATGATATATAAGCTCGCTGAAAATTGTTACTTTCGCCTTATCGCCCAAGCAATCTCAGTCTACCATCGTCTTCGCGGTCAGTTCTTCAATTTAAGGCAGATAAATGCTTGCTGATCACAGCGGTTCTTAACTCATTTCGAGACATGCAACTTCAAAGGAGTTATGACACTTTGAAGTGAGAATGAGCCTGCGTTGATTTCCGGAAAACCTAATATTTCACACTTGCTCCCTTTATGAGTGTTTAACTACCACATTCGAAATTTATGAGCAACTAGCTGGCTTAACCGGCTCCGCCGTATGTTCCGAATAGAAAATTCCATTTCTTAACCGATCCGGACCAAACTTGGCACACATACACTACGGGCCCCGGCGGGTGTCATAGGCTACTTTTCGTTACTTTTCTCTGCCAAATTCCAGCCTTGTAGCTCAACTTTTGCAAAAAAATCGATAGAATCGACATCGATCGATGACGAAAAGTAGCCTATGACACCCGCCGGGGCCCGTAGTGTATGTGTGCCAAGTTTGGTCCGGATCGGTCCAGAAATGGAATTTTCTATTCGGAACATACGTACAGACAGACATACAGACAGACAAACAGACATTCAGCTTTATATATAAGATTCGTCTAGAAAGTCTAATAAGAGTTAGAAGAGGTTTGTGATGCTGAAATGCGAGTGAGAGAAAGTGATTTTTCTTTTGCACTTTAACGCAAGATATTCATAAATGTGTGGACGAGAGTCAAACTCGCATCAGTAGGTTTTGCAGTCTACTTCGTGGATGGCAAGTGCACTTGTAATCAAGTTAGCAAGCATTAAACATGCCGTAAACGGTGAAGGAATAGTCGAGGCAAAAATAATGCAGCATTCGTGAAACATTTGTACTGAACCAAAAGTTAATAACTTGTTGTTTCTTTATGTTCACCTCATTATACTCTACTTCTGTAGCATCTAGATCAGCGAAATGCAATAGGTTCAAAATAAAGGCAAGAGTTCACTTCTAAGAGCATCGACGCAAAAAATGATGATGAGATTTCGTAAGCGATCAAAGGCAATGTCCCGGCAAAATTGCGTTTTCCTTTTTTTACCATTTCGGAGCTTTTTCGCCATGAGGAACCCATGCCTGGGCTTTTCAGCGAATGAAAATGGCGAGAACAAGCTTTTTTCGAAGTTGGCACGCATTCAGTGAAGGTACGCCAGAAATCTTCCGCGCTACGCCTCCCTCGTTTTTCACCATTCTCATGCGAGGAAAAGTCCAGGAATGGGTTGTTTACGGCGGAAAGGCTTCGAAAAGGTGGCATCTTGGAAAACGAAATTTTGCCGAGGCACTACCCTTAAATTCCTGGAAGTTGTTTTTGACATGGCATACAGACGACATTTAAAAACGTTCAAATCCATACGACATTCGCTCGCCTACTGTGAACACTGGTTTGAAAAGGCGCAATGCTGTTGTAGCACGTTTTCTTCACGCTATACATGTGACTTTTTACGCCAAACCAAACTTCATAAGTTTTGAGTAATACATAAAGAAAGCATCCAGTGTAATTTTTCTAGCAGTGAAGGCAGATTTGCTAGGGCACCATTTATGCCTCTCCAATTCATCATAACCTCATAAAGGAAATAAAATCGTGATCTTCCAGCTAGATTTCCTATGATCTCTCTAAGTGGGGTCTAATCACTTACCTTTTGCTTCAACCAGACTGGCTGCTGGAGGGCGGGGCTTTATGACCTAGAAGGTGAGTGCTGGCGTCCGCGACGCAGTCTGCGCCTCCCTCGCGAACATGTCCTCTGATCATTTTCTAGCCTTAATTCGGTCACGGAGTACCGCCTTCCAGCCGCTGGTTGAAGCAAATTGTATTTCAATTAGTCGAGTTAAAGACTGTGGTGTTTCTGCTTCATTGCATCTTCACTGTGGCTTCTGGGGTGATGATACAAACGATGATACAAACGAAGTTAGAAAGTAACCAGTTGTCGCGCAAGTTCCTTTCCAGTTTTATGTATACGACTGTTGAATAATGGTAAAAGCCTTCGCACGCGCAATTATATATACATCTGCGAATTTGTGCTGTTTATTTCTGAACAGTTATGCTCAGGGTTGAGCAAGAGGTATGGAACACGTTAGATACAAACCCTCTTTTTGAACTGTGTTCAAACAAGGTCTACTAAAGATCTACTTGCCAATCCGCATTTTACGTGACACCCAAGTGTGATCCGTGCTTTAATGTCATGTTCTTATGCATGACTGACTTCTTCCCTGCGTCTTGCCTACTTGTTTTATGATGGCACATCGCTTGACGTTTAAGCTGAATCTGTGATTGGGATGGAACGTACTTGGTCCTGCTTTTCACGACTTCTTGAAACAAGTGTTTCTTCACAGTCAGCTGGTAAGGTAGGAGCGGAAATCACCGACCAGTCGCGGAAAGGACAGTTAATCGAATCTTTGAGTAAGACCCTCCGAATTATTCGCTACCTACTGCAAGCATAAGAAGTAGACCCTACCGGGGGTGTAGAATTTCAGGTCATTTTCGAAGAAAAGCAACCGCCTTTTGCTAATAGCTTGCCCTTTGGTAGCTACTTATGAGAATAATAGGCAAGTATTTGAAAAGCTTCGAATACAGCAATCGGTGTCTGCGAGCTTTCACGGCAATAAAGTGGCTTGCCTTCGTTTTGCTACTCATTCAGGTTCATTTTCGGTTCTAAAGAGGACATTTCATTCCCATGTCAGGTATTATCGAATTTTTTTCCAGGCAGACTGCCATTCCTTACGCATTTTCGAAAAAGTGAAGGAGATTCGTGGTAATTCTTTTCTATATCTTATTGGCATCTTGAATGAATGCTTTGCTGCATGCTATGAAGACAGGAATTGTACCGCAATATGGATCGAGATGGTGAGTCATTTGCAATATCACAGAGTATCCTAGTTTTACGCGTAGACGGAGGGGGGTCTCAAAATTAAGCAGCCTAAACACGCTGAAGGACTTAGCGACCTAAGGGCCCTAGACGGTGCTGCAGATTGTCTGAGAGAATCGTGCGACACAAGGGTTTCTCTCTGAAACATAGTGAAGGGGCTGAGCGACTTGCTTGAGAAGTCGAAAAAGATGGTAGAAATCAGGGTAATGGTATGATCTACAGGAGTTTGCCATTTTACCATTGCTTCATTGATGAACGCAGGAAAGATCTTTCTATATCAGCCAATCCTGTGTCTTGCAACCACAGTTTTATCAATGCAGATGTTGCTAGCTTTGCCCACGCTTCATGTTCGGAGACAAATTCGTAAAAATGAGTTTAGAAACACCTAAAGATCACGATCTTGTTGCCATAAATAGAAAATAAACTTACACCTAAATCATCGCGTAAGTCTTTACAGAATCTCGTTGTTCAGTACACGATCAGTCTAAAATTGTAGTGATACAAGAATCTCCGCTCTTATCTTCAATAAATAATCTCTTTTCGTGAGCATCGAATGATTTCCACACCTTTTGCAAAAAAGCGATACCGAATCAGCTTTTGTTTTGATCTTTGAAGTTGAAATACGAAAGCGTACAGCTAATCAAAGACGAGCTCATGCCACTTTATTGCAGAGGGAGTACTCCCTGTGTTCCCTGTATGGCGTTGGAAACCAGAGAGAACTTGAGTGTAAAGATAAGCATGCGTCTTGCTACGTCTTGCACCGTGACGTTGTTGATTCCGTGTGCAAAACCTGCGAAGAATTGAGGAAGAAAACGTGCCGTTGTACCTGTGAAACAAAATGTTACTGAGAAAATAAACTCATGTGTGGCAGTTAACAAAGCTCTTTCTATTGATGAATGCATAAAAAACCAAGTTCACGAGATCCGAGTAACGATGACAGAAACTCGATTAAAGAACTCCAAACATGCGAGCTATTGCAAACGTAGTTATCGGCTCTGTTACTTCAAATATCGCTAATTAGTCTCACTGAGTTACTGAGTTTATTTCCTTTTTCTCAAGTGTACTGGAACAGTTTCCAGGATTAACGGAGAAATTGATAGTCAGGTCTCAGCAAAACTAAATGAGCCTCAGCTTCTACAGATAAGGAAAAGTTCCGGAGCACTATTGCAGGGTTATTCAGTATAACAATGGAGTCTATCAGTTTCATAGAAATTTGTTAGCTTCACATCTTTCAGCTAACACAAATCCGGGACCATGTGACATGGGTTTGATCAACAAGCTCACGTTGCGATTAATTTTGGTTTGTTATACAGTGAATTTGAGTGAAGGTTAGTTCTACAGGCTGATAATCAAAGATGGATCAACAAAAACCTCAGCAAGAGAGATATTGATGATTAAATCAATGTATATGTATATACATCTTTTTACATCCTGTGTACAGTCTGCCCCAATCGGGATCAGGCCGTACCGTCGAGGTGAATTGCGCGCTCACAGCGCTAAGGGTACGCGCCGCGTATGTCGGAGAGAACGAATACCTTGAAAAGAGAGCAGACTAGCAGACCGTAGGCGTGACACAAACAACCTAGAGACGCGGACGACCGTCACAATTCTGGTCTGATCAGAATTGGGCCAGACTGTATGCTCGAAAACAAAATATAGAACACCTTGACAACCTGAAGAAGGTCTGTTTTTGTGTTTGTTCTCTCTATTGCGCATCTACACATCGCTTTTGGTGTCATGTTATTTGCTCCTTCTACAAGCAAGCCTTCTGGTTTTCGTGCACACTTTTGAATTCTCACATTTGCAAAAAGAGCATTATTGTAAGGAGAAATTGTTGGTTTTGCAGTGAATAATAGCAGTAAGCAATGATGAGCGCTAGCGACGTCTCCAGAACATGACGGCTGGCTCAGACAGTCGAAGGGATACCTCCGGCGGGCATATGGCGCGAGTCTGCCACTTCGCGCTCCGGAGCCCTGCCATTTCACGCATTTTTGTGCTCCGGGGTCTCCCAAAAGTGGCGCACCTCCGGAGCAGAGGTTTGAGCGTCGCGGAGAGGGGTCCCATTCATTCACCGTGACGTCACGGTGACGTCACAAACAGGACGAATGGGAAACCTCTCTACTCCGGAGGTGCGCCACTTTTGGTAGAGCCCCGGAGCACAAAAATGCGTGAAATGGCGGGGCTCCGGAGCGCGAAGTGGCAATCCTCCGCTGGGGAAAGCCCGCGACCCTGCCACTTCTGCTCCGGAGGTATCCCATCGACTGTCTGAGTGGAATTAGGGGTGTGCGATTATGGGTGGGGGGGGGGGGGAGAAGGAGGAGAGTGATGAAAGTTGGGAGAGGATCAGGCGTGGGATGTGATACGCCACACCTGGAGGATCGTATTAAGGAGTCAAAAAGGGAGGAAGCGTAATCAAGTGCTGTCAATAGTAACACGATATCTTTGTCAGATAGCTCCAGTATGCGAAAGAGAAGACACATGAGATTATTGACTTGTCATCGTTTACCTACCGTGGTATAATAAAGAGTCTCTACCAAGCATCAAACATAAAGAGTAATATATCCATAATTAGCATGTCAAATAGCTTAAATGTACCGAGTTTAAGCGGAATCTGACGTTTCAAAAGACTAAATCACCTGAGTGGGGTCAATTTGAAAATGCTTAACCTTGTTTCAAAAGTAAATTAATTACCTCTATTGCATTCAGTAGAAAACATTACATCGTTTTTGCCCACCTCGGAAATCCCGTTAAATAATCTGCCAAACTTTGGACTTATAAGAGCTATAAGAGTAGAGAGTAGTAGAGTAGTAAGAGTAGAGAGAGTAGAGAGTAGTAGTAGAGCTATAAGACTTATAAGAGCTTGTTAGAAGAAAGCCAAAATCTTGTCCATTTTTCGGTTTTAGTGGCTGTGCTTTCACCAACTCTTACTCAGAGCAGAAAAAAACAAGTCGGGTTTAATCCATGATCATGAAATCTAGAGGTTTAGGCTATCGGATCATATAAAAGTTATTAGCAAAAAATGTTTTTGAAGGTAAATTAATGGGGTCGGCACAACTTCAAAAAAGGTGTGGCCGCCATAACTTTTTTGTTGTACCACACCCCATAAACTATGTCACAACTATCTAGCATCAGTGACAAACTTCTACATATGATACAATACCGCTCACATTTTTTGAAAAATAGACGCGAATGTATGGACATGTATGGACATTTACGGACATGTCCGTACATGTCCGTACATGTCCATACATGTATGGACATGTCCATACACCAGCGTCGCGTGGCCATATCTCGCTTCAGAGAGGACGATCTCCGAATCCAAAGCCACCATTCAATTCAGCTCGGCGCGGAGAATCTTCTGATATAATGTAAGTGGGGGTGAGATGTTTTCGATATTCCGTTTTCAGTTTTTTCAATTTGTTCTGCGGAGGTCCTTTCGCGAATATGTGAAGCAACGCCTACCCAACATAGAAAGATTATTGCGCTAAAAAGTAGGCTCAGACTTCTTTTCAAAGGAGATAGAAGCGTTGGTGAATTTTGGAAAAATCACGCGTTTTCAAATTCTACTCGCCATAACTTCCTTCGGAACAAGTATATTTTTGATCCGAAAACAGCGCCTTGCTCGGCTCATCAAGGCGAATCTTCTCATATACAGCATGTTCTTGATATTTCGATTTCAGCATCCTTGAATCTTTCTGAGGACGTCTTTTCGCGAAGGTGTAAAGCAGCGAGCTACATTCCAGCAAAGATATTTCGATAGCACTTTTTCTGTAGATTATAATGTGCTAAACAGTAGCCGCAGCTTTCTTTTCAAAGGAAGTAGAACGGCGAGTGAATTGTGGAAAAATCTTGTCGTCCCAAATTCTACTCGCCATATCCGCAGGATACGAAGCTATCTTGCTAAGCAGATGTGAGTTTCGAAATCAGCAGGTCGCATAACCTCTACGAGCAAGTTTTCCGATATGTTCGGGTTATTCCATTTTTTCTCGTTTTACGCTCCGGAAGCTCGCCGATGGATTTTGGTCAAAATGTTGATGCTCTTGAATTGTAGGGAAACTTCGCTTATAGAGGTTTTCGAACACGCTCTTTACGAAAGTCGTGGTCTTTGAGGATTACAGGGTCTTTTTGGAGAGATACGGTGAGGTGACTGTAGCTGCATCACGAAAGTGCGTAATTTTGGCCGCACTTCTCGTGTATCTGTCAAAAACCTTGCCTGCTTGCTTTTCTCAGTCAAAGTTACTAGGAATTGTGCTATCAAATGGTGCATTACTCAGGCTCCAGTCTGTGAAATTCGCCGAGTTACGAGCCTACGAAAACACGTTCTCATGAATTTTGCCCAAAAAGTAAAGATCGCATATCTCGTCGAAATTCCTCCGTGAGCGTTTGCATAACACTCGTTGCAAATATTACGTTCGCTTCGTCAAACGACTCCCACTGTACTGAACATGGTGCTTGGTCTGCTTCAGTTGCTCAATTGAATATCAAAGCTATTTCGTGACTAGAGCTCAAAGCACCAAATGTAACACAATAAGATTCATTGAGAGATTCCAGATATTTTACAATCTCAGAGCACGAATGTTTTTAAACGCAGAATCAACACACTTAAACTCTTACGTTTGAGGCATTCTGAGAATGAGTAATGAATAGCACCAATTCGTCATCTGTATTGCTATAGTTGGCCATGTGCGATTACATTATCCGACCACAAAATGCATACCAAATACAACCATCAATTTGTGTGTTTTTTAATATTATTTTCTTTCAAATGTCTTACTAACCCATATCTTGCTATCATGTTAGTTCAGGTCTAATCAATTCACTTCTCTTCCCAATCATTACAGCTTGTTGACTTGTTCTCAAATGAATTACAAAAAGTGAAACTATTAGGTTGGTGCAAAAGTTCTTTCCCACCAAATTCAAAAATTCATAACTTGTTGAACTCTCAACGAATCTGCAAGATCTAAATTCTGCATAAGAGAAGAGCTCATGTTCTTTGCAATTGTACTTGAACTGTTTGTTAATGTGTACAAATGAAGGAGATAGAAGCTGAAAACCAAAATCACTCAAAATTTGAATTTTTCGTGAAGGGTCATAAAAAATCTGAGACTTGCAACAAAAATCGGAGCATTCAGTATTGTAGGTTCTTTCACCAGCTCTTTCTAACAGTGCAAAGTTTGCGCCGATAGAGCTTCTCTATTGAAAGTTCCGATTTTCGAGCAAGCAATAGAAAAGGGCGAATTTGATTTATCTTGGCATTTTTCAGGAAAATCATAATTTTTCGTAAGGACGGTCAATCGGCGCAAACTTTGCACTGTTAGAAAGAGCTGGTGAGAGAACCTACAATACTGACTGCTCCGATTTTTGTTGCAAGTCTCAGAATTTTTATGACCTTGTACGAAAAATTCAAATTTTGAGTGATTTTGGTTTTCAGCTTCTATCTCCTTCATTTGTATACATTAACGAACAGTTCAAGTACACTTGCAAAGAACATGAGTTCTTCTCTGATACAAAATCTAGATCTTGCAGATTCGTTGAGAATTCAACAAGTTATGAATTTTTAAATTTGGTGGGAAAGAACTTTTGCACCGACCTAATATTTGATGCACCGACCTAATATTTGATATTCTTTCGGAGTCGTTGGACTCTCCCCGGAATCATTTGGGCAAGGTTGTTTGGTATTACTGCACCAATCGAGCCCCGCTTTGCTTCATTATTGCAAGAGCATCTTTTGCTGGCAAACGAGTTGGCATGATTGCCATCTCCATAGATTACAATAACCTAACTTGATCACGCACTTGATCACGTATGAGTTATCCATCATTGCAACCCATATTGAAATTCACTTGGAGTCGCTGGCTCACACTGGTTTACTGGTTTGGTGGGGTCAGATAATATATCCACCATCAAATCTTGTTTGCTTGTTAAAATCAAAGTATTTTGCTGGCAAAGGGGGCATGGGTACATCTCCATGAATCGCATCATTTAATTCCGATAATTATAATCATAGAGCAGTCAAATACAAGCATTCATCACATTTTTATCAAGATTAGACCTAAACTAATGAAGGCACTATCGTTGCGGTTAGAGTATAAATGACTGCTTTCTATTCTATTGTTTGGAACGCCAAGAGCGTATAGAATAAATAAATAAATAAATAAATAAAAATGTGAAAGGAGTTGATCAGCGCGTTGTACAAGCCATGGAGGAATTTCGACGAGATATGCGATCTTTACATTTTGGGCAAAATTCATGAGAACGTGCTTTCGTAGGCTCGTAACTCGGAATTTCACAGACTGGAGCCTGAGTAATGCACCATTGATAGCACAATTCCTAGTAACTTTGACTGAGAAAAGCAAGCAGGCAAGGTTTTTGACAGATACACGAGAAATGTGGCCAAAATTACGCACTTTCGTGATGCAGTTACAGTCACCTCACCGTATCTCTCCAAAAAGACCCTGTAATTCTCAAAGACCACGACTTTCGTAAAGAGCGTGTTCGAAAACCTCTATAAGCGAAGTTCCCCTACAATTCAAGAGCATCAACATTTTGACCAAAACCCATCGGCGAGCTTCCGTAAAATTAAAACGAGAAAAAATGGAATAACCCGAACATATCGGAAAACTTGCTCGTAGAGGTTATGCGACCTGCTGATTTCGAAACTCACATCTGCTTAGCAAGATAGCTTCGTATCCTGCGGATATGGCGAGTAGAATTTGGGACGACAAGATTTTTCCACAATTCACTCGCCGTTCTACTTCCTTTGAAAAGAAAGCTGCGGCTACTGTTTAGCACATTATAATCTACAGAAAAAGTGCTATCGAAATATCTTTGCTGGAATGTAGCTCGCTGCTTTACACCTTCGCGAAAAGACGCCCTCAGAAAGATTCAAGGATACTGAAATCGAAATATTAAGGACATGCCGTAAATGAGAAGATTCGCCTTGATGAGCTGAGCAAGGCGCTGTTTTCGGATCAAAAATATACTTGTTCCGAAGGAAGTTATGGCGAGTAGAATTTAAAAACGTGTGATTTTTCCAAAATTGACCAACGCTTCTATCTCCTTTGAAAAGAAGTCTGAGCCTACTTTTTAGCGCAATAATCTACAAGAACAGTATTATCGAATAGTACTTAGTAAAGTCTTCTATGTTGGGTAGGCGTTGCTTCACATATTCGCGAAAGGACCTCCGCAGAACAAATTAAAAAACTGAAAACGGAATATCGAAAACATCGCACCCCCACTTACATTATATAAGAAGATTCTCCGCGCCGAGCTGAATTGAATGGTGGCTTTGGATTCGGAGATCGTCCACTCTGAAGCGAGATATGGCCACGCGACGAATGTATGGCCATGTATGGACATGTCCATACATGTCCATACATTCGCGTCTATTTTTCAAAAAATGTGAGCGATATTGTATTGGTTAAATTGCAATAAACACGATACAGGAAATTTAGCTTTATTTCATTTTTCACCTTCAAAGAAAACTCTATATTCCTGTATCAGTCGCTTCATTCACCGCTCAATTTCCAAGACCACAGATAGGGGAATTTGGTTTGGTCCTGGTTGAAAATTCCATGCTCCTATTTGGAATGTTTGTCCCCCTTGCTGTTGAGCTTGTTGGTGCCTCTGTTGTTGAAGTTGTTGTTGCATTTGTTGCAGCTGCTGTGCTAGCTGTTGCCATTGAGCGTTGTCTTTGCTGATGCCTCCATTGATTACGAAAATACTTGCCATAACGCATTCGGCAAAAAGCGTAGCAACCAAAACCCATATCGGGGTATTCTGCAAGGGCGAAGACATGTAGGAAACCCGAAATGTTACATTTTGAGTTACCAACTCACCATCTCAATAGAGCCTCTCGAAAACGGTTTCTTCCAATTTTTGTAACTTATTTATGAAGACAGATACGAAAACACAAAAATCTCACGGCTTTAAGCTTATTCAGATCAACATGATTTGCAATTCAAAGTAAACAAAAATATTCAATTCTTTCAACACATAAACTTTTCCTCATCTGCATATAGTGGGTTATTTTTGATGTAGCAAAAATCGCCATTTGAATTGTAGAACGCTTCTGCATATGTATAGAAAGAGCAGAAACAGAAGCAAAAAATTTCATGGCTTCAAATTTGTGTCATACTGTGCATGTCAAGCCCCAAGAAAAACACTTCAGTTACCTCTCCCCAAAAAATCTGCATGTTAGGATCTATTTTGCAGCTTCGTTACTGTTGGTCTGTCAATGGTGGTTTATTTTTAACTCTTTACGACTTTGAATGCTTGTGCTGCATTTCTGAAAAAAACACCAAATATGGGAAAACAGAATTCTAGCGCTTTGAATATCCTATTGTATAAGCTTCAGGAAGAAAATTCTACATGAATAAAGTCTGAATCGCAAATTCTCCACATCTTCTTATCTGCTGCATAAAAAGCTGGCTTATTTGATGCAGCAAAATTCATGTTTTTATGTCAGTGTGAAAGAAAAAACAGCAATTGAAAGCATAAAAATTCCACAACTTTATTATCCACTCGAATTTTAGTCCCACTCCTTTCTGCAACCTACAGGAGGGTGTTCTTGCAGAAAAGAAGAAACAGGGAAGGCTCGCGAGAACTGTAACTGGCACGCACTGACCGGATTTGTTATTGCGAGGGTGGATGCAAAGGGGAAAATAGAGGAAGTAATAAAAGAGTTTATTAGAACGACTACTAATAGGACAAGTTGCAATAACTAAAACAAATTCCGGGCAATTTTTCTGTACCACCGCTGTGCAAGGGCAAATTGCCTATAACCTATATCCACCACGGCATCTATCCCTGACATAAGAAGCTAATACGACTCAAAGCTTGACTATTATTCCAATTAATTTCAAATTAAGAGAATTAATTCATTGTCGCACCAAATGTAGTTGAAGTGGCATGCATGCTGATGAGTGAATTTGCAAGTATGGTAAAAAGCTCTTCAGGGTTTGTAATTCTGGAGGAACCGAGAAAACACTTCAACCTCAACATATCTATCAAGCTGCTCCGGCCAAATTCATCCTTCTCGGTTGTTATAAAGAAAGTTTTCCTTGAGGATTCGTCGGCGAGGCCATTCGCACAGGGCTCGCCAGTAAGCCAATAGCCGTTCTGGAAGACGGAATTTTTCACAAGCACTCCGTTCCTCAGCGATCTTTAGCTGCTCAATTTTGATCATATTCAGAACTACTAAAATGTGGTCAAATTCGTGGCAAAGAAGCAACTTTGATTTACTAAATTACCAGACCACGAAGCAATGCTCTAATTTTTCCACTTTGCTTTCTACATGGCAAAATTCGCTTTTTGAGAAAGCTTATAGGAGAAGCTTTACTAGTGCATGGCGTTCCTCACGTTATTTAGTCAATAGCCGTAGGACTTACATACTATAGGACGACTAGTGGACCAAGGAGAATAGCTCCTCCTCATGTCGGTGCTGACAGTGCGAAATCCTTCCTTTCGAAGCTGTTTTCCCTTCTCGAAAACAACATTTCGCAGTACGACATGGAAAACTGCCTAATGTTGGGACCACTATACTATAGCATCGAAACATATTAAATTTGAGTGAACAGTGCTTTTGCAAAAAGAAAATGAAGCATTTGCATTAGCCTTGAGTTATAATTTTGCAGTTCTAAGGCATCCGCGTCAGTCCGATGCTGCACCTAACAGGAAATGGATCTGCAACCTGAAGAATTTTACTTTTGCCCAGACAGTTTTCTTCAACACAACCTCTACGTTTTTAAGGCTTTCTGACCAGAAAGCATCGAGAGCACACTGTATGATTGTGTTCCTGTTAGATATTAGGCTGTCCCATAAGCCTTTCCATTTTTGAACGTTCAGACTGGTCTCAAGAATTATGACACCTACAGGGCTGCAATCCGTGTCAGTATTAGTGAATAAGCTTTATATTCGAATATTTCCGAGAAACACAGAATCGCTACAAGCAAAGTGGAAATTCTAGCGCATTGTTTTTTCTTGATTTCTAGTCTTTAGAAAAACGCACCAAGTGTAAACATAATTATCTTATAGCGAGAGCATATGCGTGAGCGTGTAAGAAGTTCTCAGGATTGTTCTGAATAGAAATACAATTATTTTCGTTTTTTCGGGAATCCGAAGTCTTTTTTTTTATTTTAGCTTAAAACTGATACCTAATACGACGAAAGTCAATGATTTCTTAGCTCTACTTGTATTTTATTCAAAACTTGTGCTTTTTTGAAGCAAGGAAAGATAGCTAAAAAAAAATAAGTAGATATATTTTAGTTCCTCCGGTTATGTTAAGCCGAACTTATCGCAAGAGCACTGAATTTGAATACAAAGTCAGGTTTACAGTTTCGTTGAGTGTTCAAAATTCAAAATGAAATTCGGAATTACTGTAGCAAAAGTTCTATAGCGCACTGTTGAGTACCCTGATTTTACGTGTACAAGAGCACCTACTTTTTGATAAATTGGACCAGCCTAGACGCATTAAAGAGTTTTGCTATCATGGAACCCTCTATCGTAATGCTCCTCACCCAATAGAATCTTGTGGGAGAGCGATCAGTTGGAAAGACACAGTGTGTGGTCGAGTTGCTCCTATAAAATGGAAAATGGTGTGTTTTTTACTTGTAATTATAGGGTATATTCGGGTACTATAGGTAAGTTTAAAAGGCGTTTTGCACGCATTTATTTAAGTTTCCGTTCAGAGGAATATTGAATGCGTCGGTAGTAATTTAACACATTCGGTTTTTTTCAGCGTTGCCACACCTCAACAACCGTACCTATAAACTAGCTGTGCTGATTCATTTTTTGCCCAAATCAGTTCTGTTCACTACACACCCTTTTCTACAATGACGTCTTAACTGCGGCTCGGCAGATTTTCGACTTTGGGGTTCTGGCAGATTTGGAGCTATTCCGGCCCCCTTAATCACGATATAAACTCCCCTTGGCGCGAAAATGAGGAAAACCCCGTCTTTTGAAATCCTTCCTGAGACGGGCGCACACGAGTGAGCCGTTTTTCTCTACCGTCAGAGACTCAGAATGAGGAGGTAGAGAACTCTACGAAGCTACGAGTGACTGCGCGTTTTCTAGCGTCAAACATACTCGTCCGCACAAGGTGTTAGGGGAGCGAAAGGAGGAAGGGGAGCGGAGCTTGGCTCGCCGCCCTGGCTTGCAGAATTCACATTTTCGGCCCGGTGTTGCTCTTCTGGTTCACTTGAAAGGCCTCCTATCCATCTATGTCAAATTCTGAGGTAGGTCTATTCTGCCGAGCCGCTGCCTTTAAAAGCATGAAATACCGCGCTGGTAGCCGCAAACAGAATTAGGTGGAAGTTGGCGCTGTACAGAAAATCTGTGGTTCAATTTCAATTTTTGATTGGGGAAGAAAATATCTAATTAGTACAAGAAACTAATGCTTTTCATAGTATTCTATAAATTAGGGTGCGCTCAAAGAGAGAGAGGGGGGAGGAGGGGTATTTCCATGATGTCTTCTAAGAACAGTGAGTTTTAAGAAGATGGTGTTGACCGATTTACTTAATTATGGAGACTACACTGGTATTGCCGCCAACAGGGTGGTACAATGTGGCAATTGACACCCAAATTGTCCATGTCTTTATCTTTCTCAACAAGTCCTTCTTTAACGTTTGACAGTTTGAGCAAACAAAATGTCAGCGAATTGAATAGGTTTTTCGCTGGATAGACTATTGATTGAGCAAGTAGATAGGTAGCATATGAGGAGAAAAATTCAAATCACATACAAACCTAAACTACCCAGTATCAATAACGTATTTTTATATTTGAAATTTACTTTGTATCACAAACCATATCTATTTAGGATGTGCTCCTATCTAAATACTTTTAGGTTGTCCCAAAGGTAATCCTTTTTTTCAAATAATTTGAGGTGTTTTTGTTTTCCCAGCAGACTTAGGGTATCATTCGATAGAGCAGATTAAGCTCAAAAAATATCCACTGAGGATCCGCCTAAGCCGCATTCCATGGAAATTTTGAAGCCAAAATCGGTAAAAATTTTGTCGCCTAAAAATTGGATTTCTGCGAGAAAGATTCCTACAGAACTCCAACTTGGTCATTATACAGTAGGCACATACTAGTACTCAAATATGCCTTTGCCGAATTTTTTCCGAGAATAGAAAGTGAGGAACAAAAATTGTTTAAAAATGTTAAACTCCGCCCCCAGCCCCTCCCACTTATGTCATTGTATACTACCTTACTAAGTATAATTAGTAGCCTTACTAAGTATAATTCCATAACCTTACCCCTGTATGTGCTCTTATAATCGAGAAATACCAAGTTTTACATGAAAAACGCGAAAAAGTGGCATTTTGGCATTTTTGGACCATCTTTTTTGAGCCCCGGAAAGAATCCGCCAAATTCATTTTCGGGTACTACTATGTGTCTACTATATAAAGACCAAATTGAAAGACCGTACGAATTTTTTAAAAAGGGGGTCCGATTTTTAGGGTAGCTATAAAATTTTGATTTTTGGCCCCAAATTTTACCTAGATTACAGCTTAGGTGGATCTTTGGTGGCTTTTTTTGTAGAGCTTGCTCCGCTTTATTGAATGGTACCTTAAGTCTACTAGGAGAATAAAAACAGCTCAACTTAAATGAAAATGGAATTCACTTTAGGGACATATACTACGTAGTGCAGCTTATAGATGTTAGGTGAATATCCCTTATATTGCACATGCTTCACGGAGTCTATACCGCATTAAGTGCGCCATCCTTTCTGCGGTATAGAAAGGGCAAGGTGTACGAACGGAGATGTTACTGCTGTCTTTATTTTTCTTTTTTTCAGCCCCCTCCTTGATTATAGTTCTGAGAAGAGTTTATACGAAATCTATGAGATGAAAAAATCGGAAAAATCATTTTTTTCACCCTTCAAATCAATCTTTCTCGTCCATTGCCGTTCCAACCGTTCCCATTCCAAAGCCCTCCTCCCATGTTGTTTCCTTGTCCCTGCCATCGTTGTCCTCCTTGCTGCTGTGGCCTCTGTTGCTGCTGTTGCTGTTGCATTTGTTGTTGCATTTGTCGTTGCATTTGTTGTTGCAGTTGTTGTTGCAATTGCTGTGCCATTTGTTGCCCGCGATCGTTTTGCTGTTGAGGACTTCTATTTTGAAAGGGGTTACGAAAGTCGCGCTTGTGAATTATGTGAAGGGGATCTTTAATAATGCGGCGTAGGTCCTGAAAAATCAAGTACAATCATGGAAATCTATCCAAAATTCTACTGACAGCGATCTGCGCCATGCATCCAGCAATAAGCGTAGCAGCTAAAAACCAAATCACGATTTTCTACAAGAAAGATAGTCAAATATTACTAAATATCACATTTTGATTCGCTAACTCACCATTGCAAAAAAAATTCTCAGGAAATTGACATCTTCTAAGTTTTTGCGGTCTCTTTATAAATGGGTACTATATCTAAATGTTCACGATTTGCATATGATCAAGGAAAAATTTCCACCTTCTCAACATATTAAGTTTCTCTCTTCCGTTGAGAAAAGTGCTAATCTCTGATAGAATTTTCGTCCTCGAATTGTTGCTTATACATACTGCATATTCATGAAAACAACAAAAATGGTAGCAGAACATTCACCAATCTTTGATATTCGTACTTTGCATAACAAGCGCAGATGGAACATTTTGCAGCGTCCACCACCCCCCTCCCCCTCCCAAAAAAAGCTTCGCATGCTAAGCCTTGAATTACATTGTCCTAACCATTTGTCTAATGCACAAAAATGCGGTTTATTTCCATCTCGTTTATAATTCTTGGAACGAGCGCTGCATATTTGTAAAAATTATTATGAAAGCACAAAATCTTACGGCTCTGAACATTTCATGAAAATTCTGATCCCTGATATTCATAGCTCGCTTGTCAAGCTTCAAAAGTTAATTCTATTAGATTGATTCAAAGTTCCTCCACTTTGATTCTAAAAAATTCGTAACTGCTCCCTATTCATCGCCAGTATTTTTTAGGAAGGCCATTTGATTCGCCTATCAACAAACATTTTGTACCAAAAGAGTTAAACCTTATCTCAGTCAAGCTGATGAGTGTGTGCGATCAATAAAACAGAAAAAAAAAACAAAAATTCCATTCCTGGCGATCACTGTCAAAATCTTTACCTTTGAATCAAGCAATAGAAGTATGGGTCATCGGGAATCAAGGAGCACCTCAAACCTTTTTCCAATTTGAGGTTTCAATTTTTAGTAACGACAACAACTGAAACGTCACTCATATAAATGGCTTTTACTCATTCTAGCAACGCACTATCGCTCCTTTGCCAAAATCCCTAAAGTGGAGCTTTCAAGAAGTTCGAGAAGTTCCTCCGGGTGTTTGAGGGCATCCCTGCGATTTTTTGACCCAATGGGGACCCAAAAACCATGTTTACTAATTTCTACAGATAGAATGCAATGAGGTGAAAGACTGGATGCATAGAGCGTAAAAGCTCTTTCAGATAATGGCCCGTAGTAGACCCCCATTCATCTCAGGTGACTTGAGATTAGTCATTCAGAAGAACTTCCTCGGGTGACCCTAATCCCGCCCACCTTCCCGTGCTTTAGGATAGTCAGTTCAACAGTCAGAAGACTGTCTGGTCAAGTGTCACAGTCAGTTCACCAGAATGTCACCTATCCGAGGTTGAATTTTAGGGTGACCCGAGAGAAATAGTGTGCTTAAGAGGAGGATCAGACAAATTTCCCGTAAGTTGCTCGTGAGTAACTTACGGGACAATCTAGCCGACGTATTCTTGCGGTGCAAAACTCCCAAAATTGCACGTTTTCGGTGGCCTAAATGGGAGAGGATCGATGAAAAGCTGATTGCGGCGAAAAAAAGAGAAAACAGGATTTCTAGGATTTCTTCTTTTTTCAGAGCTTGACTACTTTTCTTCAAAAACTGCTTGAAACAAAGATTTTTTGATTTTTTTTTATTTGCTCCATGTTCAAAAATTTTCGTTTATCATGAATTCCTCGCCAAAATTTGGTAATTTTGTTTTATCCATCGTTTGCTTGGCGATATCTTCGACTGCGCTCGCCATGGATTTTTCTCGATAGCGGCCGCTATCAAAGATTGTCCTGCGGTGGCGCAAAAATGTGCCACTAGCCGGCTTTGAACCATTGACTTTCTCATTGAAACCCATGCACTGCCTCTCGACCGGACCACTCAAGTGGTTCATTTTTTGAGAACGCACAAGATCTTTGGGTCTGAAAAGCGATCCGAATCCGGATCGATGGCTCACCGGATGCCGGACTGAGGCGCTCTACGTTCAACGCAGGCCCGCTCCCAGCCGAGTTGGGCTGGGAGGGGGTTTACTACGGGCAAATAACAAAAATGTGATCTCATTAAATTGAATAAGAAGTACTTTCTTGACCAGGGTGCCCATGACTATCTTATTTATAACTCAAAGGCAGTGGCTCGGCGTCGTTCTCGACTCTCCTGGGATGAGCTGAGTCTGAACCTGTGCTTCACAGCTTGCACAAATATCATTAACTCGCTTTTCTGTACGTGAAAGCTGCCGCTTGGCGGGAAGCTAAGGCCTCTTCGTAGAACGGCTGCTGGAGCCAGTAATCCAATCGTAACCGAGTTGGGTGGGGTATTCCCACCCGCTTGGACTCCACGAGCCAATCGCTCTCAAGAAGGCGGGCTTTCGCTCCCCGCCCAAATAGCACTTTCCTGCCCGGAAATAAGTTTTCAATTCTTTGACTGCAAAGTATTTTGCACTTTGAGCATTCTAAACCAGCTCATCCATGAGAATCGAGAACGACAAATACTTCGAAGCCGGCAATCCGCCGAGCCACTGCCCTTGCGTCGTGGCAGTCCCTTCCCAGTGCAGCACTGATACTCCAAATGGCTTCGCATATTTCACTGAAAGGGTACTATTCAATATTGAGAAATGCACTAACAAGGGAAGTCACTTAACTTAGGTCGCCTTTTGAAATGAGACACATATAGTTGCAAACAGCTTGAAACGCTGATTTCAAATCTGCTCTTCATAGCTGCGAAGCATTACTCTGAAGCGAGTTATGTGCTTTTTCTTGAGCAAACGTTGCGTGTTGACCGATTAGGCATGCTACGGTATCATCATCTAGGTAGTGGTTCATATGCATAGTACACCCTGTCAAAGCCAAGTGACTCAATTTGATGTTATTTCAATCTTCCACCACTTTTTGGGCAGATTTTCATCGAAAGGCCTTCTTTCATATTCAGTTATATGTCAATGACACATATGTAACTTAAAAAGCTCATGACTCGCTTCAGAAGAAAGCTTCGCAGCTAGGGACATCGTACTTGGAATCAGCGTTCCGAGCTGTTTTCAAACATGTGTCTCATTTCAAAAGGCCTTGTAAGTAAATGACTTTATTCTTCAGCAATTATAAAGAACTACATAAACAGATGGCCTCATATAGATTTTGGTTGTGTGGAAAGCAATGCGCGCCGCCTGTGCGCTGTGAGAATTATGTTCTCGCAGTTACAGTCAATTCGTTGACCGCACGAATGGACATCACTGAGCACGCGCCGCGAGGTAAAACGCTTGCCCTAGTACAAATCGCCATTGTACAGGTCGTGTTCTCGCGACGATTCAGCCGCGTTGCGCATGGCCCGCAGCGTTAGAGCAGTTCGTGCGGCAAACGAATGAACGATATTGAAATTTAAGCGTCTAGTGAGTTTTCTTTCTCAAGAACGATGTAATTTTCGAAGTGTCCCATTACTTCCCGATCACTTTATTGAAAGGCTTATGAAGTTCCAGCAAAAAACAAAAAAACCAGGGCTTGATACGGTCTTTGCATCTCCATTTGTAAGTTCATGTTCCTCTATCATAGTCTGCACTTGTACATAACCGCATCACAAAACAACTACTTGAAAACGTACTACTCAAAAACCACATAGGATAAAAAGACTCAATGTTGAGACTCATAATCTTGATGATCCTAAAAAGCAGAAACTCTCTCCTAGGAAACCTATTGAGATTTGGTGAATTCATCCAATTTTATGGGAACAAATCGCTATCCCATTCGTTGGTATCTATGGAACATTTATGGGAAAGCCATTTGGAAAGCATCGAGCGTAGCGGTCGGTACTAGCCAGCTTTCACAGAGATGAAGTGGCTTACCCTCGTTTTGCTCCTTATCCAGGTTTATTTTCAACGTTAAAGACACCTCATCTTCCTATTCTAAGCTGCTAAAAAATTCTTTTCTAGGAGGACTGTCTCTTCTCATGCATTTTTGACAAAGTGGAGGCGATTCGCGGTAAATCTGCTGGGACCTTTTCGTGCGATTTGAATGAGTGCTTTGCTGGATGCTATGAGAACAAGAATTGTACCGCAATAAGATTCTACACAGTGAGTCATTTGCACTATCACAAAGTAATGGTAAAATCTATAGAAGACCGTCAATATAGCATTATCTTTAGTGATATCTTCATTATCTTCAGGATAAAGCCTACAGATCCCAGTGTTCTTGTCATTCATGGAAAATAAAATTAACGCAGCTGAAATGTTTGCGTATCTTTACACAATCTCGTTGATTAGGCTCCCGCCAGAGTGCCGAAGCCATGCCAGCGCTACGCCAGCTCCGAGCCAGCGTTTCGATCGATACACGTGTATTTCGTTCGGGACATCTACCTGCTGAGAACTAGGTCAGCTAGCCCCGCCCCAACGAAATACACGTGTATCGATCGAAACGCTGGCTCGGCGCTGGCGTGGCGCTGGCATGGCTTCGGCACTCTGGCGGGAGCCTTAGTTGGCTTAGTCAGCAGTCCATTTAAAACCAATAGTAAGGCAAAACTTCCACTCTTACCTATAACAAACCTACTTATTCTGTGAGCTCAATATCCTTGTCCAGGCATTCTTGACAAGAACTGCATTGCACTAACCATTTGATTCAACTGGCTTGAGTTCTGGAAGGCGGGACTAGGTGGCCTAATTAGGGCCTAGGTAATGGTCAGAGAGCACTGGCGCGGAAGAGACGCAGGTGCATTACGGGCGCGAGCGGCCTGAATTAGGTCACAAAGCCCGCTTGGGTGGAGGACATTAGGTCGCCGAATTTGGAAGAGTCCCGCGCGGATTCCCTGCAGGAACGCATTCCGCGCATGTACAAGGGTGCGTATTTGTCGCAAATGACCGCGGGGACCGCCCTTTTTCGGCGACCTAATGTCCCCCACCCAGCCCGCTTTCCAGGAGCCAAGCCAGTTGAATCAAAGTTAATTTCATATTGAGATGCAAAAGCGAATGTACTTGAATTTGGTCCTTTCTCAAATTTACGAATCCACGAGCTCCATAGAGGTAGACATATCCAAGCGTGGACTCAATGAGACATCTTGCATCTCGATATGCCTTTTTTATAAATTATTGAAAAATGAACCAGCTTTTTCTCCCAACCTATATTATCGTCTCATTTATCGTTTTCACTCGATTTTCATATTTTTGCAAAAATAAATAATACCGATCCTCTTATTTTAACTTTATGTTGAAATCGAAATATGGATAATGTTCCACGTTCGCTTTCGATGAATCTTGGCATACGAATAAAGGCAGTGTCCAAGCAGAAAGTCGATTTTAAGATTTTGTGCTTACCCGGGCCTATTCGCCATCTGAATCTGTTGAACCACATTGGAAAGCGCGAAAAAGGGCGAAAAAAGGCCCTAACGCAGGAGGGAAATTGGAGGTGGGCGGGGCCGTTCACACCATGACGCCACTCTTCCAGGCTTTAGGAGCTATCTTCTCGGTTCGCATTTTATCTCATGCGTTTCGTAGTTGGCTGGTGGTGATGTTATGGCGATTAACGGAAGCGAGAAGATCGCTCCTGAAGCTGGGAGAATGACGCTACTATGTGAACAGCCCCGCCCACCGCAAGTTTCCTCCTCCGTTTTTCGCCGTTTTCGCGTTCTCCAGTGTTGATTTTCGGTTCAGCATGGCGGATAGGCCCAGGTAAGCACAAAATCTCGAAATCGACTTTTTGCTTGAACACTGCCTTTAAGTTGCTTGAGTGATTCGGCCAACACGAAAGATGGATATTATATCTTGATAGAGTTGAGCCTAACATCGCAACTATGCAGAAAGGGAACGTGTGCGCCCTGTATGGTGTTGGAGACTATCTACTCGAATCTAACGAGCAGTATGTGTGCTACGTTCTTCAACGTGACGAAGTCGATTCTTCTTGCAAGACATACGTGAACTTTTAGGAAGACATTCAACGTTATTCCAGTTCTAAGGCACTATGTGGTTATGAATGAAATGTTCTGTGGCAACTTGGAAGTTTGACACATGAATGCACACAAAAGCACAGTTTACAAAGTTTAAAGTATTTGAGGGATGGTCGCTAAGAACTCACATCACAAGAAAAGTCACCTAACTTAGGTCGGCCTCTTAAAAGCGACACTCACAATCAGAATCAGCTCAAAAGTTGATTAAATTTGCTATCCATAGCTGCGAAGTATTACTCTGAAACAAGTTATGAGCTTTTTTCTTGAGCAAAGCTTGCGTGTTGACCGACATACGGATGCTACGATATCATCATCTAGGAAGCAGTTCAAACGGTAATACATCCTATCAAGGCCAAATGACTCAATTTGATGTCTTGTCAATTTTTTACTATGTTTTTGAGCAGATTTCAGCTATGAGCCTTTTTTCCACATTCAGTTGAATGTCAATGACACATGCTAAAAAGCTATAACTCGCTTTGGAGAAACGCTTCGCAGCTAAGAACAACATATTTGGAATCAGCGTTCCGAGCTGATTCTAAATATATGTGTTTCGTTTCAAAAGCCAACCTAAGATAAGTGACTTCCCTTGTCAGTTACATAGCTTCAATTGCCATATATTTATCGACGATGGATATTTGCCAGAGATGGCTGTTTGCCTTCTTTTTAGTTCCCAATAAGCACAACGTTTTGTCAGAGTAAATAAAGCTTAGAAGTTAGGCCGTTCATGTTAACAAGATCTGAAGCCTTTCCTTCCAACGGCTAGAAAATCGCCAGCACCATGTTGCAAGTTGATCAGTTGTATAATGTAAACGCAAGAAATTCGCTATTCCCTCATCAATACTTCAGCTGATCCGAGTCCTTTTCTCGTTTGATCAATAAGTTCATATTGTTCGTCTTAACACATTCACGACAATACGACCCACCGGTGGGTCGTATGCTTTCTGAAGTTTTTGATTTTGCTTGTTCACGGTGAAACTTTTTAGACAAGTCGAGTAAACTCCTGCATACACCTCTTAGAGTACTTCCCAAAAGATTAACACTTCAGACCACAGGGCCCATCAGTGACCTCAAAATATTCCGCAAACTCAATTTTGCGAAATATGCTCTGGTCCGAAATGGCAGTCAGCGAAAAATCGGCCCTGTCGTGAATGTGTCAAATGTGTCAATGTGTCAATAACAAAATGGGAAAATGTCCTTACTATGATGTATGACCTTTCCGAGCAGGGAGAAGGGTGGGGTGGGGTGAAGAAGAAGAAGTGTTACTACTCGAAGTATTGCTGCCTACATGAAACGCATATAGGATATGCTAACAATAAGTTTAGCCATGGCGAGAAATTATCTGAAACAAGCTTACCTGTCTCAGGCTTCGGACAGAGTTCACGCGATTTGATCGTCGTGATTCAATCGCTAAAGACAAGTGTTACGAGTTCATTGCATGCCGGTCTTCTTGTACATCGGTTTGATAGTTAGTCACGAGAAGATCGACATGCAATGAACTCGTACTTGTCTTTAGCGATTAAATCGCGACGATCAAATCGCGTGAACTCTGTCCCAGGCCTCAGAGTGGGAGTATGTTATCTGGAAGCTGCAGATTTATTCTACTATGCTCATTCAAAGCATGATTGATCGTTGTTCACTACTGAAGGATTGTGGCGAAGATGTCCACCATGTATAGCGCAAATGTGAAATGGCCGTCGTTTCAGTTTTGAAAATTCGTAACACTGAACGAACGCTGGCCTTACAACATTACGAATGTGTGGATCTCTCTGAATGGAAGAATCTAACATTGAAAAAAAAAATTCATCACACCACTGATGTACTGGCACATAATAGATGAACGAAGTATTGCGATAGAGCAAAAGCTCTGATTAAGACGTCAGAACCTGATGAGATTAGTGTAATAGCTTTTAGACAACTTGTCACTTTCTGAGGTGAGACACAGCCCTCCAAGATTCAGAACATTTCTAAATCTCGAACATTTCGATACAATACCGTAAACCTAATGCTCTAAAGTAGGTCCAGAGATTGACTAAGGACACCTCAGCTAGAGGGATAATACAATCAGACAATGTATCATGTATGCCCTAGAAGAGTTATGTGAACCAGCGTGCTTATGTGGTGCGACGCTGCTTTTCGCTCTTTTTGACATGTTTCTCCTGAGATTTCAAAGGGATTGCCCAAGGTTCACACGTTCAAAAGAGCGAAAGGCAGCGAGATGACGTGGTACCTATGGGAATCTCGCTGGGGAACAAACGATATGCATACTGTTTACTACACATGCTTGGAAAATTATAGATTACTTGACAACTTGAAAATAACAACTTGAAAAATACCAACTGCGCAGTTCCTTAAAGGCAGTGGCTCGACAAATTCAAAGCATTTGTTTCTCGCTTCCTGGGATAATCCGCTCAGCTGATTACGAATAGTTACTTTGGAATGCATGAAATTGGCTAGAACGAGCATTTTTTTACAGCCCATCTCAAACATGGGCGAGTGGACACAAAGCCCGTTATGGCGAAGACACAGAGTAGTTGAGATCCGTATGCTTGTAGCATTGCGATACACTCTCTGACGGTGGAAAGGTAATCGTATGGTGGACGAAGTCAGAGATTGGCGCTGTAAGGGGAGATGGAAGCCCAAAAGCTTAGGCTGCGTTCATAGTGATCCCAAATTTCTGGATCAGTATCGCGGCCTTAGAATGGCTTTCCTACGTCACCCACTTTTGAAGCAATGTCACGCTATCTGCGTAGCATTCATTTGAAGGAACTTGCGGTTTGGATATTCCGGAGCCTGCATGTTTATAATTAGGGGGACAATCACACTGACGTCTTTAGCCGAGCGATGAAAGTATTGAAGTACATAATATCGATGAAAATCAAATTTATTTCCATAACACCTTTGCAAAACGTTTTCAAGAACGTACAATCAAAATAATCAATATTATCAAAATATCAAAATATTCAATAACGATATGTCGCTGACAGAATAGCTTATAATTGGAAGAGTTTGACGTTCTGTTACAATTTGTTCAAAGCGTATGTGGTTAAAATTGCACGATGCAGATAATATTTTTGCAATCATCTACCACACAGAAGCAGATACATCCGAAACATGAGAAAGTCAAAAAAGCGGATTTCCAGCACAAGCATATCATAGCGGCTTGCCACTTCTTAGGCTACCGATGAAGAAGTTTTTTCCTAGACGGACAAAACTGAAAATGAAAGAGTCTAGGGAGTTGGTGAATAGAGTATGAGATGAGAAAAGAAATAAATTTGTGATTATGTGCGAATGAGACGTTTTATACTTGATTTCGGTAGCAAAAAGAGGAAAAACATGCTAACAAACAACTAAACATTCAACAGTTGCACTTGTTATTCCCAAAGTGGTGTTATTTTCTGGCCTACATGCATGAAAGCCTAGAGGAGTCGCTCACTCGGCTCCGTAGATTTTCATGCATACGAGTATACGACGTGCTGACCTGGGTCGAGCGTCGCGTGTAGCATACCACAATTGGGAGGTCGCATTGAGTGTTCAGGGATGGAGGGGGATCGTTATTAAGGTGATAGGTGACATCGTTTACGAATATGATGTTAGGAACAACATCATATTCGTAAACGATGTCAGATAGGCATTATGCAAATTACTAGCATATTGATGTTTTGCCTTCCATCTCATACGTACAGTAAGCATAATAAAAGAATTCTGAAATCACAAGAACATCATTTTCGTAATTAGCATGTCAGATACTCCCTATGGGCAAAGTTTCAGCGAGTTCTGAGGTTAATAGTGGGCCATATAAGTAAAATGGTCATTTTCGAAGATGGTCAATCTTGTTTTAAAGGTGAGTTATATTTTCCTGCATTTAATACAATGAACTATCATTGTTTGTTCATATTGAGAATCTCACATCAAATAGCCTTCGAACTATGGAATCAAGAGCAAGCCAAAATTGTTTGTTACAATTCGCTTTCAATATCTCAGAGTGGATCAATCAGGCTAAAATCACTTTTGTGGAAGTTACGAGGTTTAGGCTCTCGAATATATTCAGTCTTGAGACCTTCCCGCGGTCCACGCAGTATCGCAGACTCAACATATTACCGTAATCCAATTCCTCGCAATAGTCTCCACTTGCATAGGTAAGGAAGAAATGACTACATCTTTTCTCAGATAATGCGATTCTAAACGACATTCCTGCTTATAGAAAAGGAAGTATAGCAGAGTGGCAATATAAAACCACACATATTTGAATACTTTGAAGGTAAGTTAATGGGGTGTGGCACAACCCTTAGAAAGGCGCGAAGCCACAGCTTTTCTGGGGTTGTGCCATACCCCATTAACTTACCTTCGAGGAGAGCTTTAGCGAGCAAAACATAAACGATTAGATAGCTAAAATCTCGTAGTTTTTGCGGAAATGACTAGAGTTAAATCCGTCCTCTTTTGTTTGCGCAATAGTTGTTGAAAACAGAACCATTGAGAGCGAAAAATGGGGCAAATGAGATTTTGGCTGGCTCCTAATTCCATCGTATAGAGATCAGTTAAATCGGGATTTTTCATGTGCAAAAAAGGATTAGTGCTTTGTACTGTATAAAGAAAGGTAGTTCACCTTCGAGTTAAGGTTAACTATTTTTGAAAATGACCACTTCACTTAGTTGGCGGTGGTCCGATACGGTAACCTCCAGAATTCGCTAAAACTTGGCCCATAGGGGTTGACTGACTTGCTAACTACGAATTTGTGATCATTTATGCATATAGCCCTTCAGCGTTAAAATTACGGTAGGCGATAAAGCTGGAGTGGGGGTGGTTGAAGGGTTATTATCCGCCGGATGTGTTCCACACCCTCTTGTTCGACCCTGTTCATGAATGATTGCCCCTATGTAATGTCCTATTTGAAGCGAACATCAAAAAGTCATGCCTCCTCCTTCTTCCTCAATTTATTTATATATTTATTTCAATGCACTCAAACGTGCGCCGATGAACAGTAAAAAGTAGAAATGCAGAAGTCAACAGATTTTCCAGCCGACCACACACAAAGTACGGTAAGACGATGGAGGGCCCTAGACGTATGTATGTATGTATGTATGTATGTATGTATGTATGTATGTATGTATGTATGTATGTATGTATGTATGTATGTATGTATCAGTGGCGTACCGAGGGGGGGGGGGGCGGGGGGGGGCGCGCGCCCCCCCCCGAGAACGGGTCGCAAAATTTTTGAAAGTTACTTACATGAGTTATAAAAATGTGCAAATGACTTGTTTATTTTTGTAAACAATTAAAATAATTTTTAAAATTTTTTAAAAATTCAAATTAGCCTTATAAAAAAATTTTTTCGGGGGCGTGGCTGACGCCACGCCCCCTTTTTCCAGATTTAGGGGTTGGGGGCCCGCAAAATTGTTGGGAAGCCCCCCTAAAAAATTTTCGGAGTGCGTGGCTGACGCCACGCACCTTCATTTGAAAAATTTTTTTGCCGCGCCCCCCCCGAGCCGAAATCCTGGGTACGCCACTGGTATGTATGTATGAAGCCCATGAAGTAATCTCACCCATAGCATAGACTAATGGGGCATGGACGCAACTTTTCAAAAAACAACTTCTCAGACCCGCGGAAACTGGAGGTTATGTGTGGTCGGCCACTATTGCAAAGGTTAGTAACAAGAGAACTAGAAATAAGAATGAAAACTCATAAATTTATGAAAAAAAAAGTTAGTGCTACTATCTCGAAAGAACTAATGCTGAGGTGGTATGTGTCGTGTTGATCGATGACAAAAGAATGGGACGGGATGTATCCTAGAAAAAAAGAAGAAGCAAAAAACAAAAACAAGTTTCAGTAGTTATGAAAACCCTTAACTTGCAATAAATCGAATTGCGCTATTTTGCGTTTGAAGGCAGCTGAATTTTCAGATGATAACGTAGTATCCGGCAGTCTGCTAAACCATCTAGGTGTTCTGTAAAATAAGGTATTGAAAGTTCTTAAAAAACGTTTCCTGAAAATACGTGGATAGTGTACATTAAACCCACCCGTCCTATTACTAGGCCTGAAAATCCAGTACTTACTTGCGCAGAGTCTAATTTCTTTACGAAAAAGACAAAAAGCAAAAACAAGATCTAGGTAGGTACGTCTAAATTCTAAACTCTTCATTGCCAAGGACTTGAGGCGGTCATCATAATTGGGCATTTCATCAAAAGCAAATACTCTGCGACACCTTGGAAATAGAATCCGAGTAAATGTTTTTTGAACTTTTTCCAATTTTAGGATGTCTTTCTTTGTAAAAGGGTTCCATATCACAGAACAATACTCAAGGTGCGGAAGTACGTACGCTTTATATAGTCGTTTCAATATTGCGGGATTATCAGTATGAACGGACCGAAGAATTGTAAATAAAACAGAGTACGCCCTATTTACCACATTGTCAATGTGATGCGAAAACTTCAAGTCACAGTCCATCAAAACTTTAAGTCCTTAGCAATGGAGCAGTTTTTCAAAGTACTCCCATTTATCTCATAGACAAAATTTTGGTCATCACCTAAATGCATAACAAAACATTTATTCAAGTTAACTGGGATGCCAGAGCAGGATGCCCAGTCAACCATTCTTTCCAGAGACAGCTTTATTTTGGATTGAACTTTGCTACGATTTTCTTCGTTATATCTCCCGTATATCTTGATATCATCCGCATACATCTGGATTGTTACATGCTCTGATGTTTTCAAGATCGACGGGAGATCAGCGGTATAAACCAGAAAAAGTAACGGAGAAAGGACTGCGCCTTGCGGAACGCCACTAACACAGGCTTGTCTATCCGAAAAGTGATGTTCTACTTTTACTGTCATGCCTCGATTACTCAGATATGATTGGAACCAGTTCAGTAGATTTCCGTTTATCCCAATTCGTCCCAGCTTGTACAACAGCTTTTTATGATCAACTCGATCGAAAGCTTTGAAAAGGTCTACATAAACAACATCCACTGATTCACCTCTATTCAGCGCGAGAGTCCAATCAAAAAGTGAGTCAGCAAGATTAGTAGCAGTGGAAGATCCTGACATGAAACCATGCTGGTTAGGGGGAACCGTTTCGGATTTTTCAAGCCATGCAAGTAGTTTATCCCGCAGTACTTTCTCCATTACTTTTACAACTGTGGGAGTCAAACTTATGGGGCGAAAATCCGTGAGATTGGAAGCATTGGGAACCTTGGGAATTGCGGTGACCAATGCTTCCTTCCATATCTGTGGAACTTCGCCTAACATCATAGATATATTAAATATATGAGCGAGTGGGACACAAAGAGATGAAGCGCATTTTTTAAAAACAATCTGCGGTATTCCATCATAGGCCTCGGAAAAGGAAGGTCTGAGCTTAGTCAGAAATTTTAGAACATCATAGGAGGTGAAGTAAACATTTGAAAGGCAATGGCGATAAGCGGGGGTGGGCGCAAGAAACTCTATCTCAGAGACTCGAGTACTCGAATTAAATACACTGGCAAAATGAGATGCTAGAGCATGAGCTTTCTCGCTGTCCGTTACATACGTTTGACCCATTTGACTAGCTATGGAAGGCAGACGACGGTTACGTTTGAGTTTGCTATTAATGTATTGAAAGAATAACCTGGATGAGGACTTTGCAGCTAATTTTTGTTCATAATTGGACAAAAACTTTTTCAGGTGAAATTCAACGTCTTGGCACACTTTTCTATACATGGGGCTAGATAGCGGATCTGCCAGAGAACAGAATATCCGCTCCTTCTGTGCGAGAAGGTTTTGGATATGCTTGGGATATTTCGTTTGAGGCTGATTAGCAGACTTAAAAGGCACATATATAGACAAGGCATCATAGAGTACCAAACAAAATCTGTAATAAACGTCGTCAGCTGATTCATAATGGTCAAATAGGTTCAACCAGTTAACCGTGGCAAGGTGGGCACTGAGAGCGACAAAATCAACCTTGCGAAAATCGGGCGTAGGCATGGGAAACGAAAAAGGAATATTTCTCATTACAGTAAAATGAACCACTTTATGATCTGAAGCTGCAAGCGGAGGCGTAGTGCGAACACCAGAGATGATAGGACTGTTGGAGAAGACAAGATCTAGCACATGCGATTGATGAGTTGCTTCTGTAACGTATTGCGTCAAATTCGAATTACGGAAAAATTCAAAAAATGTAGATGAAGTCTTATTCAAAGGTAATGTCCTGGTCCAATCAATCTGCAAATTGAAGTCGCCCAAGACAATAGTTTGTTCAAATTCATTGGTATAATGGCACATCAGTTCGATAAGGTGTTCATCGTTTACAAGCGTACTGTTGGGAGGCCGGTAAACTGCAAGAAATCGCAAAAATGTAGGCTCATCAGGGCACGATATATCGACGCCAAGAATGTTCGACATTGTACTGCTATCAGAGAAAGTAGATTCAATCAAAAGAGTGCTCTTCGATATGCAGCAGATCCCGCCACCCCTACGTTTATGTCTGTCTGACCGTGAGACAAGGTACGGTAATTTCCCTACAATTTCACTATCGCAAACTTTATCCGTTAGCCAGCTTTCAGTAACAAAAAGGATGTCAGGTTTATATAGAGTTAAAAACGACTGTAGATGATGGAGTTTCTTCAACAAACTTCTAGCATTCAAAAGACAGACCTTCATTCTATCTTGAGTACCATGCCGATCTATGCGTTTTCCGATCTTGTCCTATTCAGCTCGGATGTGCGCACCAACTGGCCTCTATAAACCACCCATTCGCGGGTAGGTTTATTTTTGTTTCTCTCGCGTGCCACCTTTCTTAGCTCATACTCATGCTTACGCTCGTCCTCCGTCATGCTTTTCCGTATGTACACGTTTGGATAAGCATGACGGAGGAACCGAGCGTTAGCCAGCGCCCTCCTCCAGTAAAAACCGGAGGGCGGTACTACTTTTATGAGGCGCTGATGTGAGTCGCTCTTTTTCCCCATCCAGAAAACTCCGAAGGGGTGCAGTCAACATCCACAGCGTCGAGCACATCCGCAACCTTTTCTTGAAGATACGCCCGACGCTGGGATGGACGCAACCCCTCCGGAGGTTCCTGCACTCCACTTATCACCACGCTCCGAGAGCGTTTCTCCGCCTCCAGTGTCTCGGACAAACCTTTAGATATTTTTTCAGACAAGGCGCAGAGCATTTTCTGTATAGTGGGGTCCCTGTTCAGTGCAGAGATCGACGCAATCAAATCCTGCACAGACATTCCACTATAATCATCTCCTTGCGTCCCTGCTTCATTGTTGGTCCCACTATCGTGCGCAGGTGGCAGAACTTGCAATGACCCCTTAGATCCCTGGACTTTTTCTGACCTTACACGAGGAGACATTGTGTGATCTACAATATTCAATAATCGAAACGGCAGGCGCAAGGACAACCTAACCTAGCTGAGGGTGAGACCAGCAACGAAAAAAAACAATAAAAAGTCCAAACAGCGATGGAAGATCGGTTCAAGATAGGAGCGAACCGAGGGGAAGGCTAAGAAAAAAAACTGGTGGAAATAAAACGCGAGAAAAACACAAATAATCAGAGAAAAAACAAACACGGCCGCACGTCAATCAACACGACAGATCGATCACCGCGTCCCTTCACTTTCGATTTGTTGCATACGACTGTCGGTCAACATGTTTTTAAGCTATGTCATACGAGGGTCTGGCCTACCAGAACGTGAATTGTATTGTAATTTTTGTACTTACAACTGTTTTCTAAGGGCTTTTTTTTAGCTCCACTTGGATACGATGACGGTTTGGTCAGAGCCATTTTGTGTATCAGTTAAATACAAGTACGCAGAGGACGTCGATTGCTTATTTTGAGAAATTTGTTTAGGTAATTTTGAACTGTTTGCAGCTATCTCAAAGTTGTAGGCTCTGTTATGCTGTCGATTGCTATAAGTTGAAGTCTTTCGGTAGTCAGAAGTTACGAAAAGCGCTTGAGCGAAAGGAGATCACATACTTTGGAACCGCTCACTAACACGCTTATGCATATTACACACCACTAGCTACGTTAGGGTTTTTCAAGATTTTGTTTTATCTTGGAATACAAGTGTTGCTCAAATTGTCTTTCGCCAAGATTGCAAGAATATGCATTTTTCCATTTTTTGCATTTTTTGCATTCTAGTTTTCGAAAATCATATCTGGAAAGTAGTTAATTATATTAGGTCGTTCCGAAAGTAATGTCGCTTTTTTCAAACGTATGCCACATCTCGTGGAACAAAGATATGTAAGAGATTCCGATAGCATCCGATGCAGCATTTCATTCTTTTTCTAACGGTTATGAAGCTGTTGCAATACAGTCAATGAGCTTCCAGAAAAGAGTCAAAATCTGCGACCTATGCTTTTTAAGATGGCCAAGTTTCACAATTTTTCTAAAATTTTGTAACAAACCTTAGAAGGAGTCCAAGTAATGGATGGATGGAGCAAACCATACAAGAAACAGCACAACTTTTTTCTACTTTTTAGAGCTCATCATAATTTTTGTTCAGATTTTTCGATGGAACCGCCGAATTTTAGCAAGCTCGTCTCAGACACAAATGCGTCAAACACCAATAAATTTCGGATTTTGAAGCATACAAAGATGAATTATGGTTTAGCACTAATTTTACTAACCAAATGAGCATTCACCGCTTCAAATTAGCAGCTTTCGAAAATTCCGGGTACAGCCTGGGGAGTCCTGGAAAACCTGAATTATGATGATTTTATCCCGGAAAACTTGATAAATCGGGAACAGAAAACAACTGGTGGAGAGAGGAGAAAAAGCTGCGTCGAATGACACCCGAGCTGCTTGCCGGTTGTTGTCCTGTGAGGTTTGAGTTGACCAAATATGGAATTTGATGGCATTGAGAAATTGATTGTAGTAACTCTGAGAAGCAAGCTGAGGAAAAGAAAAAATTAAGCTATGTTCTATAGTGTTTGCTCTATCTACCTGCTACTTGTACTTTTTAAGAGATTAGGTACAAAAATTTAGAAAAATAGCCGAACTTGACCATGGCATAAAGCATGAGCCGCAGATTTTGGTAATTTTTCGAGAGCTCATTGAAGATTATGCAGCGAAATTGCAACCACTAGAAAAAGAATGAAATGCTGCATCGAATGCTTCTAAGATCTTTCAAAAATATTGATTCCACGAATAGTGGCGTTCATTCGAAAAAAAGCGACATTACTTTCGGAACGACCTAATATATCGAGAAGCGGAGCGAAGTTAGACTGAGAAGCTTTTTGAGAAGGAGATGGCAAGTGAAAAAAATACAATAAAATTTTTTAGTTAAAGCATGTAAGGTTCACGGAATTTTTTCTAAGACTGATGTTTCAAAAAATAGGTTCGGTGACTGGCATATTTTCCTCTTCCAGCCTTAGATGTCCCATAAGAACTCCTACTAGTCCACGAATTTGTTGCGGAAGGCTCAATTGAAGATGGCATTTACCAGAAAGTGAGATGTAGCTCACTTACGTCTTCCAGTGACAAGTACAGGGTGTTTGAAAAGTTCGTGTCCTAAAGTACTTCCGATTTGGATTTCGCTTTTTGTTTTATTGTGATCATCAAACCTAAGTACCTTAGTGAAATCAAGTTTCTTCGCGGTTTCTCTGATTTTTTATTAGATTGAAACACATCAGTATAGCTTTCCAAACCTCTTTCCTCAAATCGCTTGTTACAAAAAAGGAAACATAATTCACAAAAAAACTTGGTGAACCTGCTGAAAGCCCATTCTTTAAGGTTTCTTGAATGTGTTTTTACTTTTGTAGAAGTAAGTTCGTTGAATTATCGGGCCTTTGAAAGGCAAGAGATCCGCTTTCAGGATTTTTTCGTCAAAAAGTCCATAACCGAAATTTTTATATTTTATCTTCATAACCTTTGCAAGCGTGCAAAATTTTTGAAAACGAATATAACGAATGTCAGAGAGTTGTGCTACAAGTACATATTGAAATAAGACTTCCAAAATTTTTTCAAACTGAAAAAATTTCAACGCAAACGGGTGCCGCAACTTCCTCTGTGATTTAGCGCATAGAAAAATCCTCATTAGCAAGCTACTGAAGAATTTTTGTTATATAAAGAAAGTGTAAATCTAGGACTATTTGTAGTAAAAGAAATCAAAAGCTGTTTCCCTTTTCCGGTGTTGAAAAAAAAAGAACAAGTCAGATAACGCACTCTTTAAGGAAGCTGAAAAAATAGTTTACTTCCAAATTTTTTGGGGTATGCTGAGGCAAAAAATGTTTTTCTTTGTTGATTCAGTGGTTTCTAGGTCTGGCAAACACACATAGCAAAAATTGAGTCAGCGTTTGCAGTTGAAGTGCCTAAGGACACGAACTTTTCAAACATTCTGTATTAGTACAGAGAAAATAACTGATTCTGTGTTTTTAGGTTCACCGAAAGGATCGGATGTGTTAAGGAATCTTGGCCGACATACTGACATCTTTCCGTACGTATTATGCTGCTGCAGCAGAATCTCAAGATATCAAACTGCTCTAGTTCTTTTAACCTTTGCTTGCTTTTCGTATAATAAAAAAATATCAAAACATGTTTTAGAAATGAGGGAATGGCTATAGCGCTCGAAGGTTCAAAGCCGATCAAAAGACAATAATAATACATATTTCTATCTCTCTTTATATCGTTTTTAGAAAATTGTGATAGATTTGACAGTTTTGAATGTGTTTAATTCACTTCTTTAAAACCTACATGGACTTTTCTATACATATAATGTGAGACAAGTAGGGATATAGCAAAAATAATATTGCGAGATAACGCGCTCTAGCTGCGTCCGAACATCAAGATGTGACCCGCTTGAGCCTTGTGAACTTGATTAATCGATGTTGCTCGCTGTTCACTAACCCTGATGTTCAGAAGTGTTCCTAAGTTGCCGAGAGCATCAACCTTCAAAAAATCAGAAACTCAGGATTTTTCGATAGTAGGATGTTTGACCTGCTGCACATGACTATTATATTCAACTGCTGTCAGAGTAGAAATAAGACATTGTATAGTTACCGTATTTTCACGAAAGAAGGCGCTAACTGTGAAGTGCGCACTCCTTATCCGGCAAGCTAATTAACTCCAAAAGCCAGGTTCAAACAAGACCTAAGTCCTCCTCTCTTCTCCCCCCCCCCTCTTCATCCTTCTCTATGTACTGTAGTGCATTGACAACGTCAGTTGATAGACTGCTCTTGAAGGCTAGGGCTACTATATGTTCATATTTTTCTGTGCTCCTCAATTTCGCATCACAGCCTGACTACTAACTTCATGAGTAATGATGCAGCTTCAACAATGGTAAAACTCAACGTATCTAGGAAACCTAGTTTTGGTGGATTCATCTCCCCTAGAAACAAACTTTTATTGCCAGACTTATGGTATCTAGGAGGCTATCATGACGCTATTGAAAACCCACGATCGCAGAGTCCGCTATTATTCTGCAACTCGGCAATGAAGTGGCTTGCCTTCGTTCTGCTCTTTATTCAGGTGCATTTTCATTACCAAAGCAGTTATTCTCGCCTTCCTTTTGTCAACGGCTGTCATTTCGCTTTCAGGCAGAATTCAATTCGTCTTGCATTTTCGATAAGGTGGAGGAATTTCTCGGTAAATCTCTCCGCTGGTTCCAAGCAAATGAGAATCAGTGCTTTGCTGCTTGCTATGGGGACATGAACTGCACCGCACTAACGTACAAGGTTAGTTTCCAATCATCGAGGATTAATGATCTACCAGTGCGTCACTTCTGCTTCGCAGAGGTTCGCACTGGCTCTACTATCTATGTGCCTTACTCATTCCCGTAAAATCGTGGCACTGGAACTCACTGCGCTATGCCGACTACCACGAATAAAATGTAAACAACCACTCATTTAGAAAGTCTTTTCACGTGAGATCGGTGATTTCGAGTGGATGAAACTTCTCCCAGGAAGACAAACGCAAATTTGAATAGGTTTTTGGATTTGTCATGGGCTTGGTAGTCGCCATAAAGGTAATAGTAACCGTGAGCTACATCTCTGTGCGAAAATCTTCTCAAACGCTTAGCTAGAACCTTGGCAAGTTGACCATTTACACAACCAATTCATTTTGGCGCCGTTTTCGTTATGTAGTAAACTTTCGACCACTTTTCTGGCTAAACTCCATCGCTTGCACATTTGCTTACCAAACTCATCCACGACTCTGCAAAAAGGGTGATACGGACTGAATTTTGCGGTACAGAAGCCAGGTGGACCCGTTTGGCGCGCAATTTCTGAGGGATCAACTCAACGAATCTGCTCGTGCTTTTGCGTATTGGACTTTTATGCGGGTAGCATGCTCTGTGCAAAATTTGAGTCCAGGAGGTTGGCTGGAACACGCTCCACGAATTTCGTAACAGACACACAAACACACACACAAAGTCACATAAACACCCTTAGCCCGTTATTATAAGTCATGATAATAAGGGGGATCCTTAGAAAATAACTCTAAGCGCATAATCGCACTTACACGTTCATGGTTGTAGCCAAATCTCCGAAGCGCTTGTTGTCCAAGAGTATAACACGACATTAGTGTGCTCTAACGTAACTGCGATGCGTACCTTAGAAAGCGCTAAAATTGTAAGGATGAGCAGTGAGTATGACGAATGTTTGAGGTGGGGATTAAATGCATAACAACGAAGGCCCTAGTCTTCAGACCATGGCGAATCTCGGTGATCAAACAATGTGCAAGTACTCGAATGCCATCCTATATAGCTTGTTCTGCGCTGAGAAATGATTGCCCAAACTAGCGAGATTTTACCAATATGAATAATACGAAAGTGTTTGGTAGAAAAGCACGAGACATTTGAAACATGGATCATCTTAGGTACCAAAGCGGGAAGGTTTATTCTAGGTTACTCCATTGCAGGAAGGAAGTTGCTCCCTCTACAGCGTTGGAGTTGGTTCACACCAATGCACTACAAACGCCTCTGTCTGTTACATTCTTCAACGCGACGAAGTGGCTCCAGTATGCGCAAGATACGCGAACTTCTGAGAAGGTGGCTCAAAAGTTTTATGACTCACTTTTGAGCTGTGGAATGAATAAACTTACTTTACGTGTGATTCCGACATGTTTCTGATTAGATTTGAACTGAAGAAGATACTTTATAAGTTAACGATCCGTAGAGATACAGCTCATAAAGCTAACGAGAAAAATTTTTCTGGCAGAATTGGTATTTTGAAGCGAGATGTATGTTACTAAAGTCATTGATATATGCTGGTCTTAAAACTTTCAATTTTATGTGCGGAAGGCTTTTTTGAAAAGGTTGAGGTTTCAACTACGATGCTATACGAGCACATGCGACACGTTGTAGACGGAACATTGGCGCAGTGAGAGCGGCGTGTACTGAACATTGATCCTTGGATGGCCACTGTTTTTTCCAGAGAAACATTACGGAGATGAAAATGCAAGATTTGAAATATCTATCTGATACTGAGTCTAGAGACAAGCACTTTATTTAAACGGTCGCTTCGGCTAACAATATTTACTGATGTTTTTCGAATTTGTAAGCGGCAGAACAGCTGCAGTTCTATGAAACTGTACCAAGTTTGGATTTGGTATCTGATTGTTCTTAACTCTCCTATTTCAACAGCTACCGTATGTGTTTAGACACGGGATTGTGCGGGTATCTTCATTCTTGACCCTAGTACAAAGTAAAATTTCCAGTGCTTTTCAATAGTGTACAATCAATATGGAAGTCATCAGCTTAGCACTATAAGTTAGTATTACATTCCGAATGTTTAAGAAATTTTGTTCTGAGGTTCTGAAACGGTATACTTCAAAGACAAAATTTGTAAAGCTGCACGGCTGTTTATGTGGTACAACCAAATTTCACGAAGAACAAAGTGTAACCTTTACGGCATAGTTGCGATGGGGGGAGTGATGGATCTTACCCCTTCACTCTGAGACCAAACTCCGGATGACCCCCTTCACCTGCTCAGATAATCGCCGGGGGCAGGCGGTCAAGCGATTCATGGGCGGGCGGGCACCGGAAAAATAGTTCGCTGATTTCTTGCGGTTCGCTTGCAGATATTTAGAAGAATTTTAGCGAAATTCTAGATGAATGATTGGAGAACAATCGCTGTTTCCTTATAGATTAGATGCGGCGCAGTGGCCGCATTCTCGCGGACTCTCCGCGAGAATATGCAAAATTTTCGAGAGCCGCACGGTCCTTTGTGGAGGACGCGCAGCTCCCAGGTACTTTCCGCTGAGAGAAAGTACCTCAAACTTGAGTAATTAAACCAACGGTGACACCTCTGCCACACAGAGTCCTACCTGTGCTCGACGTAAGCCCGAAACTGCGTAAAAAGAGTCCGAGCGCCTGCTGAAAATTCGGCCAGCGCTTGCTAAAAAGATTATTTGACGAGCGCCTGCAGAAAATTCTGTGTTGCTGCCCGCTGGCAGAACATTAGACAGTAAAGGAAGTACCGCTCGCTGAAGGTTTGGCCACGCCCCAAAGTTCTGCTGACCGCTTGCAGAAAAGCGCGAATTTGCGGACCGCCTGCCCACGGCGATTACCTGAGTGGGCTGAGATTGGTATTGTACTCTGAAAATATAAAATAAAAATCGTTATTAAAAGGTTTTGCAGGCTAAGTACCTCAAACAACAAGTACACTCATAAATTTACAAAAAAACGGTATTTATGTTTAATCATATTATTTACTAGCTGGCTTACCCGGCTCCGCCGTATGTTCCGAATAGAAAATTCCATTTCTTAACCGATCCGGACCAAACTTGGCACACATACACTTCAGGCCCCGGCGGGTGTCACAGTCCACTTTTCGTTTTCGATCAATGTCGATTTTATCGATTTTTTGCAAAATTTTAGCTACGGGGCTGGAATTTGGCAGAGGGGTGTAATCGAGGATGCTGATCACCCCCACGGGGGTGATTAGCATGCTCGATTACCCCCCCCCCTGTGCCAAATCCCAGCCCCGTAGCTCAAACTTTGCAAAAAATCGATAAAATCGATATCGATCGATGACGAAAAGTAGCCTATGACACCCGCCGAGGCCCGTAGTGTATGTGTGCCAAGTTTGGTCCGGATCGGTTCAGAAATGGAATTTTCTATTCGAACATACGTACAGACAGACATACAGACAGACATACAGACATACAGACAGACAAACAGACATTCAGCTTTATATATAAGATTTGTTGAAAAAATGCATCTACAGAAGCACAAACTCTTTCCGAGCATTCAAAAATACGTCCCTGAGCGTTACAGTTCCATGAAAATTAATCAATCTTATTTTAGTATTATAATCAACACTTCTTTGTATTAAAGCTACAATTCTTTTGGGTATATTGCGACGGTAAGTGAGGACACAAAATCAGTTGATTTTTGAAGTACATAAAATCCCTCATATCTCGCGACACAGAAGACCTAGAAAAGAGGCGACGGTCACGTCGATTCTCATTGATGTCAGCTTTCGAAGGGTATAAAGCATGTTAGGGCTTCTTTGCTCCGCGGCTCTGAAAAGCACTTGCTCCGGTGACCGATAAAAGCCAATACATTGGTGGAGCTGGGTGGAGCAAGCTAATCATAACTTATAATAACGGGCTAAGGTTGTTTACGTGTTTTTGTGTGTGTGTGTATGTGTGTGTGTATGTCTGTGTGTCTGTCTGTAACGAAATTCGTAGAGCGAGTTCCAGCCAACGTCCTGAGCCGAAATTTTGCACATCGCATGCGACCAACATAAGAGCCTACCGTGCAAAAGCACGAATGGTTTTGTTGGTTGGATCCCTCAGAAACTGCGCGTCAAACGGAACCACTTGGGTTCTGGCCAGCAAAATTGATTCCGTATTACCACTTTTTGCAAAATCGGGGATGTGTTTGGCATGCTGATGTGCAAGCCATGGACTTTAGTCCAAAATAGTGGACAAAAGTTCACTACTTTAGGAGAACGACGCCAAAAAGAAATGTTTGCGTAAGTGATTGATTTGCCATGGTTTTACCTGAGCATTCGAGAAAAATTTTGCACAGAGATGTAGCTCACGTTGCCTACTATTCCTTATGGTAGCTAACAAGTCCAAAATCCTATTCAAATTCGTATTTGTTCTTCTGCAAAAAGTTTCATCCACGCGAAATCACCGATCTCACATGAAAAAGCATTTTAAATGGGTAGTTGTTTATATTTTACTCGCGATGATCGGCACTGCGTGGTGAGTTTCATTGCCATCATTAGTCAAGAATGAGTAAGGCATATGAAGTAAGATCAGTGCGAGCCTCTGCGAAGCAGAGGTGACGCACTGGTGGTAAATAATGTTGTAAGATATCGGAAGCTGCGAATGGCTTTCCTTATATTGGTTCGTAAGCCCTTGATGAAGACGTCAATGGCGATTTGCGATATCAGTTTCTTGTCTTGTCCCTGATAGGCCACCTTGGCTTTCGCCAAGACCTTACGCGCAAACTCTCTAACCGAATCCTTTCCCGGGGTGAGACCATGTAGTTCATCTCGAATATTACTAAGTACTGCTTCATTCTTACATTTCTTTGCTAGCTGGAGGACTAAAACATCCCACTCTATGGTGTTAGCATCCTCTATGGAGATATATTTAACTTTTGCGGATCCCGAGAGGAGCTTGGGCAACAGGCTTTTAGCGTTAATATACGAAATATCAAGCCTCTCTACTGCATCCACATATTCCTCGAGGAACTTCTTAGAAGTTCAATCTCCAACACCGGAGAATTTCTCAATCCGGTCATTAAGAATTTTGTATGATCGGTAAATAGGATTGTCCAGCTCGTGGGGACGTTCCCGCGGATGCTGCTGATGCTGTTGACCCTGCGCTTGCTGGTTCTGTTGGTTCTGTTGTTCATTTTGCTGAGCTCCAAATCCGTCTTGCTCGTTTTGAGCCATCTCTGCTTCAATTTAAAGGGACTTAGGCTTAGGTACTCTTGTTTAAGCTGTTCCTCGAGTTCTCGTAGCTGTTGCTGCAGAATCTTCTTCCTGACTCGCTCAGGAGTACTAAAGGGAGATTCGGCCTTTTGTTTTGCTTTCGATCTGGTCACAGATGCCAGCTGGAGAGAAAAAGAGCGTTATTCTTTAGTATCTTCCACGTGACCCCAGCCTGGGTTCCAGTTTGAAACTTCATGCAAAAAGGATATAGAGAAACCGAGGCTCAGTTTTAGCTCTTAACAAACACTCGTGAGAAGACTAATCCGGAATGATTTGCGAAGGTCACTTCATGCCGAGAAGAGGAGGTTATCATAGGGACCTGAGAGATTATCACAAAGAACCTTGGTTAAGGAATACGAGATGACTAACTTCCAAAAACAAAGAAGAGATATTTTAGTGCACACAAAAAGAATCTATATGCATCAAATTAGACAAAAAAAAAGGAAAAAACGCTTCATTAACATTGCAAGAAAAAAATCTATACCGACACTCTCCTTCTGCTCCACGGGTTCCCTTGCGGACCATCCTGTTCCAGTCGTCCCAGCGGCCCCTACCAGAGGGCCGGGTCACCAAAATTAACGCCGCCCTGATTATTCAAAGCCTCCCACTCGAAATGGGGGCCTTTGCCGCGGTGGCTCGGCTTGCTGTTCCGGGCGGTGGTGCTGTTGATCGCGCTGCTGCTCCTGCTGTTCATTCGGCACTGGTGCCTGCTCTTCTTGTTGCTGTCGAGGGAGGTCTGGCTCCATGCCCGATCCGATCCGAATATCCGCTTCGTAGGAACCTAAGCGAACGCGTCTATTTAAGCGTGCTCATCGTTGTTATATGTTTATGTTTTTCCAGTAAAAAATGCGCTTTTGATTGAAAGTTATCCCATTATTGTCAGCACAGCGTGCTAATCGTTCTTATATGTTTATGTTTTTTTTTAGTGAAAAGTGTGCTGTTGATGACATTCATCCATCGTTATTAACATTGACGAGGAATCTAAAATGTTGCATATTTGTGTAAAAAATATGCTTTGTATTGAAAGTTATGCCATCGTTATCAAAAATCTGATGGACTTACTAGCAAAGCTAGTTCCCATTCCGACTAGCACGGCAGAGGTGGAGAGGGGATTTTCTATCTACTCTGTTATCAGAATGCAACGCAACTCGTACAACGGTGGAGCATCTAAGCAATTACTTAAGTTTTGTCAACCTTCTACTAAACATATTGTTATCTAAAAACTTCATTTAAAGGATTGCTATAAGTGGTCCAGACAGGCTGTCATCGTATGTCTTTTTGAAATATTCTAAAAGATGCATGAAGAAACTGGTTACCTACCTGCTGACTTTCCTGGTGCTACCAGAGGGCCAGGAAAAAAACACAAAAGCGCTTAGAAGAAGAAGAACGTTTCAAATCCATTTTCGACTCAGAACGCTTTTTGACGCAATTCTACTTCTACTTCGACGATATTATGAAGGAAGAAGAAGATCTGGCAGCGAACTTGTTGTCTCTGACGTTAGCGATAGTGATATTGTTGATGATGACGTGCAGGAATTGTAAGTTGTTCCTAACTTGTACATCTTTTGGGATAAACCTTATTGCTTTCGTTTTTTGTTGATGCAATGAAAAAGGAGCACAGATCTTCATAAAGTCAATTTTTTTGATTTATTATTTTTAAGACTCTTTAAAATTTTTTTTTCAATTTGTACCTAAATAAGGTACAAATTGGAGCTTTTCATACCACGCTTTTTTACCTTTTCTCTCTTCCTCTCCCCCCCCCCAGTCTCACATACCCCCTTCACCCTGGAAGGTCGGAAACAGCCGAGACCCCCTTCACCTAGGGAGAGCCCGGCTCCCCCTATGCACCTATGCTTTACCGTAGACCTGGCACAATTTTAAACGAATGTTGTGTAAAGCACAAATTTCATATTTACGATATTAACGATTAGCTACTTAAATCTGCTCAGTACTATCATGTTGTCTCATAATTTTTTTCCGACTTTACCAAAACCATCCTTTCTTATCTCCTTCCTTTATCTAGTGCGGTTAGAGTCAACATCAGGGTCAAGCGTGTTGATGCGATCCGGGACCCTCATTTACGACCCCCCCCCCTTGAGGGTACCTATCCGTATGACCCTCAACCCCCCCCCCCCGCTTCCCCCTCCCCCCCCCCCTCCCCACGCTCCCCCGTTTATCCCTCTTACCTCCCCTGCCCACTTTCTCGCGGTAATCTGCATAAACGAATGTCAATCTCAAAAAACACCTGCGTGAGAACTTCAGTGAGGTTTCGGAAGCAGAATTTCTAGGCCAGTGGATGGCCCAGCATCTGTAGCACACATACATACCTTCAACAATGTTTGAGAATCTGCAAGTTTTTTTTTTTGAATTTATAGGCATACTTCAAATCAACAAATTCGATTCCCGTAGATGACACACATTTTTGCACGGAGAAAAAAATGACATTTTTGAGCAACAAAAGATGGTTTCGACTAAGAAACTTACTTCCTATCTCTTCCACAGTTTTTCCCGCGAATAAAACTGCTTGAGCGCCGTCCAGAACGTCGTGAAAAACGTGCATGAGCACGGTAGTTTGAAAATTCGTAACTAAGGCCAGGAAAAGACTGAGAGGCTGCAAAGCACATGTTCTGTAGTATAGTACCCAGACTAACCATAGAAAAAGTTTCAGCTTTTGAGGAGCAGTAAGCTCGAAAAAGTTTAGATGCGACTCTCGCAAATTTAGATGCGATCCTAAAAAGCAAAAGCTGGGATTTTTGAGCTTAAAATTTTGTAACTTACCAGAGAAGTTATAAAACAGCCTGCAATGTTTATGAGGGAAAGTAGGAGGATGGCCTCATATTACAGCAGAATTGCCAACAAGCTTGAATACTCCGAAGAAATTTAGATGCGACTCAGATACGACCTCCTTTCCTGATTTTTTACTACCATACATAAAATTATAAGAAAATCCACAATTGACAAATTAACACCAAATTTTGCACTGATGTAGCGGAGCATCTCCAAAGTACAGATAAATCATATGGGCCCGTGAAAAACATTACAAGAATATTTAGAAATTTATGATGGTCACAGCTGGTAAAGATATTCGCTTTTGGCGAGTGTGTGAGACTTCAGGAGGGCTTCAGAAGCAAGATTTCTAGGGAAATCGGTACATTTAGCATTTTTATCAAATAATACATTCTTCAAAAGTGTTTTCAGCTCTAGTAAATGTTTTTTTGAGAATTTCTACAGATTTTTTATCTTTTTTATTCTGATTTCCACTTTTTTATAGATTTATTGTAAAGAACATAACTAATTATCTGCTTTTTGAACCCTTTTAGGCTTAGGGTATTTTAGCCTAACTACCTTCTCTTACTACCCCTTCCCCCACCTTAGGTAACCTTTTTACGACCCCCCGTTGCGACAGTCGCATCACAAGCTTGACCCTGGTCAACATTGACAGAGCTTTGCAAGTCCTGAAAGATGGCTACAAAGTGTCCGCTCAAATCGTTTTCCACGTAAAGTTTGAGGCTGAATGACATTTTTTGAAAACGGCCAATACATGCATTTATCTAACACATCGTACGTTTAAAGGCAGCGTCCAGGCAAGATCCATCCACCCGATTAGCACATAGTTGTAAAGAGAGGCCCATGAGTGTCCGATCTGCGTTGGTCCAATCCTTTGACGTGCACTCTAAAAGAAGATACGGGCCTGTGATACGTATCACAAGCCGCCCCTTCATATCACAAGTCACCCCTGAGGACGAGTGCTTACGCTGGTGTGCGGTTGCATTGCAGTTGCATTGCAGTTGCCCTGCACATGCAATGCAACTGCATTCGTGCAGTTGCAGCTCCTCCCACTGGCATGACGATGGGGACGAGCAATTCGAAACTCGTCTGCTTCTTGTACAGAGGGTCCCCAAGAACCGGATTTTTTGGGAGTTTTGAACAATTTTGACTTTACAACTGTATTCAGGGCCACGAAAAGGCCCCAGAATAGCAGAAACATGAGAGGCGAATTTTTGCCCTGACGCTGCCTTTAACTACACACTTCCTGTATCTCCATGGCTAAAAGTGAAGAAATGGAAGTAATATACTGGGCTCCTCTTACAATACAATTATATAGCAGATACATTTAAGGGTATGATCATATACAAGTTTGTAGGTCCCATGGTCCTCTGAGTACTCATTTTTGAGTCAGAATCGCAAAAAAAAATAATGGACGACCTAATGCATGTTCCACCCATGATGAGTCTTATTGTTAGTTGCAGCATTTCGATAAGCGAGCTACACATGCAAAGCGACGCAGTAGCATGGAATTCAATCTTGAACGCCTCAATACTTTTGTTGCGACTATCACTAATGAACCGAGATGTAACTTTTGACAAAAGGAACTCGTCTAGAATCTGCAACTTGCTGATTCGCTTTCATTGTTAGAACAGTTTGAGCTGCGCTTCTAAGAAATCAAATTTTAAGAACTTCAACTTCTAAGAAATTTTAATCAAACCTTCTGAACCACCAAAGCTTGAGCCTGGAAAATTCGCATTTTTCAAATATTTTATTTATATGTATACTTTTTAAGAAAGAAATCTTAGCTTATTTGTGGCATGCTACTAAACTTGAACTCACTTGCAGCTAGTGAAAAAAGAATCTAAGGCTGCTTAAACCCGGTGAAGTTCCCCATTTTTCGATTGCTTAATTAGGTTGCAGCTAGTAAAGAAGAATTCACTGTGCTTATCGCTCTCACACATTAACGTTTATTCTGCAGACTAGTTTGCATCATAGAGCGCGGCATTTGAGAATTAGTTTGAACGATATTTTTCAAATGAGCAATCTACCATAAGGATTGTCGAATAAGAAGATGCATTCACTCAATGGAGTGTAAATTTTACTGATTAATGCGGTGCATCCAGCAACGCTTTTGCTCAATAACTAGTTCTATTCATTGAAGAATGCTATCAGCAACAGTTCAAGTCCACCCAAAGCCAGGCGCTAGAGCTAGCTTTTTGAGTTTTAGAAGCCTCTTGGTAAGCATCTTTTTTTAACTTTGAAGCTTTTAAAACTCGAAGTAACCTCTGTCTTGAAGACAATACTGCCGTTTTGTAGGGCTCAGATTCCAGGCGGCTGCCTGAATCCTCCCCGTGTAACAACGTATGCTTCTGGCACTCAGCAGGGCTTCAGCAGCGAGTGATGGCTTCCGGAGGCGTGAAAAAATGTTTACAAAATAGTCCACAGGACGCGTATCAATAGGACCCTATTCTGAACTCAAACTTTTTGCCATGGTCAAGTTTCGCTATTTTCTAAAATTTTTTATACTGAATCCCCGAAGAAGTCCAAGGGCTGATAAAGCAACCCAATGGGGTACAAAACAGTTAATTTCTCCTTTCCACATTTCGTTTGAAATTTTTGAAAAATATTTGAATGAGTTTGAACTGCCCTACCACTGAATTTTAGTAGTTGTGTTTCAGACAGACATGCGCCAAACAATGGTAATAACAAAGCAAGCGAGCGTTTGTCGAGTCGAAATATCAATTCTCGAGTTTTCCGGGTACAGCCTGACGCGCGATCAGTATAATCAATCAATATAATCATGTTTGAAAACATGATTTTGATTTTATTTCCGCAGACTCTACGAATTAGAAAGAAACCATTACCCAAAAGAGGAATAGCGCTGCATCAATGACAACCGAGCTGCTCGCTGGTTGATGTTCTATGAGGTTTGTTCACCAATTATGAGATTTATAGCGTTAAAGATATAATGTGAAGGTTCCAAAAGGAAGCTATGAAAGGAATGGAAAATTGTTTCCCATGCTGTAGGGTTTGCTTTATCATCCCGTTTCTCTAAATTATTCGAAGATTTAGTATAAAAATTTAGGTAGATTACGAAATTTAACCGTGACAGAAAGCATGGGTGCCAGATTCTGGTGATTTTGGGAGCTTGTTCATTGCATTCCTTGCACCATTGATTTATTCAAGTTGATTACCATGCATCTTCGAACTCTCCAAATTGTTTCTTTCCTGGCAGCATTATGCATGGTGCTCGTAAATTGTCGGAAGATGCATGAAATTCTTTGAAAATCTTGTAAATTCATCAGCTTTCGACTGAATGAATGTGCCATGCACATCAGGCATTCCTCACTCGGAACCCAACAGTCCAAACAGGAAAGGTTTTTTGGAATTTTAGAAGTATGCCCCTCGCAACAGATGTTCACTTGGAGGAAGAAATGATAAGGAATGCGTACTTCACACAAACAACGTATTCACAGAGATTACTCGATTTCCCTAAAAAAATTTCTTAAATGTCCATTTGCGGTATGTTTTACATTTAAAAGAAAGGCAAGAGACTGGAAGTGACACTATTAGATGAGAGAACGCTTTCACCATCTTCAAGGTACATTTTTTCTTATTAATTGCGAGTTCATAGGATCTATTTGAGCCAACAAAGATCAATTCGTCGCTCGCAGCTGACGAAAACGGGATTTCAACACAATTACTGTGGGCTCTGTAAAGATGTGATCAGTCAAAACCGTAATGGAGATTAAGGGAATTGAGGCTAATAATGGCAGTATTTTCGGCAAAACAGATCATGCAGCAAGATTTGCATCTGAAACCCCAGGACGGTGGCGATGTTTCCGGTGGTAGTGAAATTAATCTCGAGGATATTCTGAACACACATGAAAAGCTGTTCTGTATAACTCAAAAACTAAACTTTATGACATAGAATAAAGACGGTGCTTCTAAATGTGATTTAAGCCGGATTTTGCTTGTCTATTCAATAGCTAAGTTCTCAATGTGGTATTTTTTTCAACGAGAAACGCTTAGGCAAAGGTTTCGAAACGCGACTGTTATTCAAACTTATTCAGAGTAAAGAGAGATTACTGCAATATAAAAATTTCAAGATTTCCAGTTTTTCCACAGTTTTCAACATTCTACAGAGTGTTCCAAAGATTATTCACACTGTTTATTGTAAGTAACTCTCTTCAATGTCTCCAAACTTCAGGTGCTCGTAGAGTTGACTTTGAGATTTAAAGTATCATGGAATCGTCGATATCTCCTTATAAGGGTACATTTGGGTAGATTTCCGCGAAGGGTTTCGGGATTGATAGGAATATACTGTCTTAGAACAACAACAAACAGGTTGAAAACAAGTTTATCAAGGTGAACCGTAAAAACTGCTTTTCCTGTCCTTAGAAAATGTGTGATTACACCACTGACAAAATTCAAAAAACTTGTAAAAACCTGTGTCATGATATCAGCATGGGGAAAACTTTGCTGAACAATTTTCAGAATTTTCTGGAGTTTTATTATCAATCAGTCTGTTTCACAATGACGTTGTAAGCTGAAAAATCATGATTAATTGCACATTAACGAAGGAAAATTGGAAATTTTCTTCGTACTGTGAACCTAAGTTGAAACAAGTTCTATAGAATGGTACTCAAAAATTTGCGAAAAACGTTAAAATGAGAGAGTTATTAACGATTAAACATGTGCACATAAGCTACGACACTCTGTATTAGTACACATGTAAGGTCTACAGATGTGCACATTCGATCTCGATTTTTAACACAAAGTAAAAAATTTAACTTAATTTTTGTTGATTTCGAGATTCAACGGATTTGGAGCAATGAGATCCAACAATCCGAATTGAACACACCGATCAAACTGAACAAAGTTTTGCCAGAGGGTTACCTACTATGCTCGGTGAAACGAACTGGAGGGTTGGTTAGAGACAAATATCTGGTAAGCTCAAGAAGCAGAAGTCAGTTGAGCAGCGTTGCTACCATCTCCTGAAAGGAGTTCTAAGAAGATTTTGCATGATGGTTCTGACCGGCAAAACAGATATCATATTTTTTGATGTCATGAGAATTGTACTTTGGTGTGATTTAGTGCTACAGAAAAGACTCTGACGTGCAAAATGAGCATTTTGCTCTGGATATATCGAATACTAGCCAAGATAGAGTCGAAGCTACGATGTGTAATTTTGAGCACTTCACCGTAAGATTACCGCTAGAAGCTGTCAAAATCGGACAAATCAAGTTCAAAAGTCTGGATCTGTCATTCTGTACGTTTTCCCATCCTGTGCACAATGTTTGCGTGCAAGGGGTTTTTGTAAATGTAGCAGCATGATCGTTTTGCATTCATCTTTCCATCCATTATAATGCAGCTCCAACAAAGTGAGTTGCCAGTATTAAACGTGGTAAAACTTCGTTTCTAGGAAACCCAGGGTAAATTTGCGGTATTCATCAAATTTTTTGAAGACAGATGTTTATTGCTTTTGTTTACGAGACTACCGCGCTGAGGTTAAGGCATTCGAAAAGCTTCAGCCATAGACTTGCTAGCAATGAAGCGGCTGAATCTCCTTCTGCTCTTGATCCAGGTTTATCTTTGATACCATTTTTAATCTTTAGTTTGTCGACTTCAACTTCTCCTTCAGGCAGAATGCATTTTGTGCTGCATTTTTGACAGAGTGAAACAAATTAGTTATGGTAGAGTTAGCTACATAAGTCTCACTGGAAGTGAGGATGAGTGCTTTGCTGCGTGCTATGCGGACAAGAACTGCAGTGCAATGGGATACTATACAGTTAGTTACTTGCATTATTACAAGGTAATGATCCATTATAAAGGATCTATGCAGCATTTTCCAACCTCGTTGATTTCTTCGTGCATTGGTCAAGTTTGGTATTGGGTCTATTATGGTTCATCTCGGGCTGACGTTTCGGCCTATAACGCCTTTTGAGAAGCCTGAAAGATCAAAAGCGATGCAAACGGTATTCTTAACCATCTCGTCGCTTCAGAAGACATTTCAACACTAGATAAGCTACGACGAAGGCTCAAAACTTGTGGGCGTGAAAGCGATTTTAATGCCGCATAGGACTATTGTGCAGTTACTGCCTACAGCTATGCTCTCCTTTATATACAGCACAGCTAATTAATACCAGTAGGTCGAAACCCACAAAGGCTTGACAAGGTGCCAGTTTAGTTGTCACGGCAATGCAGTCTTCTTTGTCTTTGTGATTGGCATTTAATGCTATTCAAATGCCTCGAATGTTTTTCGCGCTTTCTCAGACAATTGGTTTAGAAGTTCCGAAAATTTTTTAGAAAGCGCCGGCATCTCCTCAGCGGAGGTCATCCCACTTGTTTAGCGAAACCTCCCAGATTTCTTTCCTTGATGTTTCCACAAATAATGTATGAATCATTTTCCTCAAAAACTTTCCTTGATGTCTCCACAAATAATGTATGAATCATTTCCCTCAAAAACTCACACTTTGCACGCTGGGTATCCGTTGTACCAGCCCAAAAATTGAATATCCCAATTTCCTCATTCTTTTCACACTGAGCCACTATAGCTAACCCCAATCAAACTATAAATCCCGATTACAGCCTTTAAATCTCACGTTAACTAACTCTAGACATCAAAACCCATTAAAACTAGTTTATTTTGAAAGGAAGGAACAATACTGGACATATGCGACTTATTCATACTAATAAGTAATAAATACAGGTTCTAAGAGTAATGGTAACATTAGACAGAGAATTCAAACGAGACAAAACTAAAAAATATTTTACATATAAATCGATGCGATAACAACAGATACAGGACGGAAATTATTAGAACAATGAAAGAGGAAGGACCAAGAACATACATAATAGAAACGATCATTCAACAAGGGGAGCGTTAATAGAAGTCAGGGGCGGTGAACTGAGCAGATTATTTTCCTTGGAATGTAGAGGTATTCTTTGAGACTGCTACAATACGGTAAGATGAAAATCGAAAACCCTAATAGATAACGGCATATAAGCGAGTGCATATACATCAAAAATTACCTTGTGTAGATGCATTTTCAACTCCCTTTTAAGGCACCTGCTGGGTCAAACTATGGCGCCCTAGCTCACTCCACAACAAATCCGTATCTCTGAGAGTTTACGGATTTGAAATATCAAAGTTCGAGTTTTTCGGGTACAGCCTGGGACGCATTCGAAACGAGTTTTTTTTTGTATTTGCAACACTCTGTGTGTCATAACAAAACATTCATGGTTAAGTTTTATTGTCATTACAAGCCAAAATTTCACGACCTAACTCTTGAAGCATTTTCTATGTACGCTTAAAAAATTCATGTTTAAACGAAAAGAGCGAGACTGTTTAAGGCCACCATTCGCCAAAATTGTGTAAATGAAAAAAGTGGTAGTCTTCCGCAGCCAGGTTCAAATACCCAAGTTTCTAAAGATTATAACATAGTTACTCCCCTGTAAATCCTGAAGCGAAGATAAGGTCATGAACCGTACGACGGTATAAGAGATCGCCGGTACCATCAGGCGCTCTTCGTATGTGGAAAGCAGGCGGGAATAGGCTGGATTAAACCATCAATGATACAAAATAGTAAACACCTTGCGAACACTCTCCAAGCTTCGTTAGTGCTTTCTCATAAAGGGGCCACACTCGTTTTGCATATTCGAGCACTGGATTATGAGGACTTTGAAAAGTTTTGATGTCCCTCCCGAGGCCCGCTCGGGCCGGTCAGAATGCTCTTTACTAACTCGGTTTACTAACTCAGTTCTTCCTTGCACCTGTGGTGCAAGGAAGAACTGAGCTAATCAAAGAGAGCTCCTCTAATGCCGTATGCCTAAGCTTGAATAATAATTTAGATTGGTTTATACGGGCGAACGCTTCGGACATTCGAATTATATAGCATCAACTTCGTGACCATTGTTGGACTCAATCCAGTCATGTGTGTAGTCTATTAGCTGGGTGACGATTGATGCACCGCTCACGAAACTATGCTTTTCCAAGGGCATTATTTTAAACCTTTCAAACCGGTCCAGGAATGTATCGCGTGTGATCTTTTCTAATATCTTGCAAGTACACATAAATTTTGGGTCATTTACTATGGGCAGTGATAATGGATTTTTTTCCAAATGAAGGTATTTCTCCACAACGAAAAGAGATATTGAAAATATGGGAGACAGGAATGTTTGAATATTATCTGGATTAGTCTATTGAAAGCTTCAAAAATTAACTATTTGAGACTCTTGAATAAGCGTCCGCATAGGGCACGATAGTGGGAGCTGGGTACACGTGCCGCAGATGGGCGTCGAGATGCGTTGGAAGTAGCTATTAAAAAGGGTCGTAGTGAATGGATAGCTCATATATAAGCGGGAAAATCAAGTTAGGTTATTGTAATCCAAGGAAATGGTAATCATGCCAACTCATTTGCCAGCATAAGATGTTCTTGCAATAATTAAATAAGCAAAGCGGGGCTCGGTTGTTGGAGTAATACTAATCAACCTTGCGCAATTGATTCCGAGGAGAGTCCAATGATTCCGAATGCATATCAAGTAGTTTCACTTCTTGTAATTTAACTATAAACAAGTTAACAAGCTACAGTGATTGAGAAGAGAAGCGAATGGATTAGACCTGAACTAACATGATGGCAAGACTCGGGTTAGTAAGACATGTGGAAGAAAATATTACGGAAAAAACACAAACCGATAGTTGTACTTGGTATGCATCTTGCAGTTAGATCAGGTAATCGCACGTGGCCATCTCAGTGTCTTAAGTTTTCTTTGAAAGGGATGCCGATATTACATGCTAAAACTCAATAGGTAGCTTTTGTATAAGGTTTGGTACACATTCAAAAAAAATCGTAGTTCGATAATGTTGATTTCTTTCGCCTAACGTTTCGTTGGTGATAACTAGAAAAACAGCGAATCCTTTTTATGAGTGAGTTTAGAGACTCAATACTTGAAAGGCCTTAATATAGTCTTCCCTCTGGAAATCTTGAAAGCGAGTACCAACAAGGGAATGGTCAGAAGTTGAAGTGGCCAAACCAAACAAGCTGTATATCATTCGATGCAGTATAAAACGCTGACTTCGAATCTGTCTTCCTTATCTGCTTCCCGCTTCTGTGGACGAAGCTACAAGCGCTTTTATTGTGAAAAAATCACACATAAAAACAGCGAAATTGAACACATTGTTGCACTTTTAGCTCGGCTTCTGGCTTCAAAATTTTAAGTAAGCTAGCTGAATGTTTTGGCCCAGCATTGAGGCGCACGAGGCTCTGTACGGCTAAATTTTCAATTTCACGCGTAATTTTTAAGCAAAATAATGGTCTTTAATGGCTTATAACTTCGTCCAGAAAAGCGATAAGCAGATAAAAAGACAGATTTAGAGTCAGCGCTTCATGCTACATCTAACGCTATGCAGCTTGTCTGGAATGGCCACTTCGATTTCTGACCATTCCCTTGTAAGTCGTATATCACTCTGCGGCAAAAGTGACTTTTGATATTGATATTTTTGATATTTTTCGAACGTTCTTCATAATTACAACGCATTTGAGGAGGCCAGCGCCGCGTAGTGCAGTTACATACCTGCGCGCGAGCGCTACCGTGTGCTACAGCATGCAGGAACCATGCCCGGAAAGCGGCGTGGTCCTCGTTTTAGCCATTACCTTCCTGCTTCTTTCTTAGCTTATTCGCTGTCCTGCTTGAAATTTCGCTTCTCCTGTCTAAAACTCTACTTCGGTACTTGCTAAAATCTCTCAAAGTATCACCGCGCGAAAAAAATGGAGGTTTGAGGCATGAAAGAAAAAAATCTGAATCATTTCATTTGAGAATTTGGAGAATGGCTAATGCTCTTCCTCCTTACAGCTAAAGGTGATCATGTGAGGTGTAATCGTATATCGTACAGGGTGAGAGAACAGTAACACCGTTTAGGTTTGAGCGAACAACGCGTTGAGTAACAAACCGTTGTTCACTCAAACCTAAACGGTATACGAGGTATGTCCGCTGGAACACGAGTCGATATAATGAATAGAACATCCGGAATCAGTCAATCGAAGAAGGGTGGATGAAATAAAGGATGTCATGAGGAAAAACACTTAAAGATTTGATACCTCCGACCTATGCTGCGAAAAAAATTACATCCGGTTTTAAGACAGATCTCAGGTGAGCATAAAAGCAAGAAAAATGAGAAACCGCTGCTACAAAAATGGGAAACCACAAGTTACAGTGATAAAAACAAGGCCCGCGACATTGTGCGCAGCATGGCCCCTGCACGCTGCGCGCACGGTAACGCTCGCGCGTGGATGTGTGAGTGCACTACGCGGCGCTGGCCTCGTTAAACGCATTGTGTTTGCGGATGTGTTGGACTGAGATAGCAACGGTAGAAGAGTGATCGTGTAAAAACTTTCCAGGCGCTCTCCAGAAACTGTTTGTGCTTCACCAGCAAGAGGTGAAGCACAAACACTTTCTCCACACCTGATTCGCGTACTCTAAAATGGGACTAACAAAAGCATTGTGATCTAGAAGTATCTTAGTATTTTTTATTTACTTCTGTACAACGATATATGAGGTACGTAACAGAAATTGCACGGGATATAACATCTATAAGTTAGGTCCCAAAGATGGACCGAAGATTACTCCTTGGCTACATGGTTTTTTGTTATTATAAACACAAATTTTTATGTCGTCTACATCAGTACGTGAACATCTGGGTGAGCCTTCATATCTGTAAATAAGCCGTTAGATGTTGAACAAGAGAGGTGTTAATGCTTCTTCCTGCGGAAGCCCACTTGTGCTTGGGAAGCGTTCAGAATGTTTTTGGCGAACACGACAGTCATATTTCTTTTTGAAGGTAGGACTTAAACAATTTTGATAGATTTCCTCTGATGCAATATTGATTGAGTTTGTATTATCTATTATTTATTGATCTATTATTTATCAAATTTTTCAGAGTTTTTTATGCTGTTTCTCTCTTAAAGACTCAAATTGTAAAGTACTAAGATTTGTATGAAGTTAATCAATATGGGAAAGTATAAAGATGTCCATGAAGACAGCAAGTCAGACCGATCCCATGTCACACTGTTGCAGATCTCTGAATCGTGCGATTTCTACAGCAATGGAAATAAAAAAACAAATTGTGACGGGGAATACCATTGCTACATCCTTCAGCGTGACGAAGTGGATTCAGCATGCCAAAGATACGTGAAATTCTGAGTAGAAAACAGAAATGCACGTCATTTCCACCTTTGATGCGCTGCTTGTTGCGAAATAAAAGTTTTCGTGTTTGTTTCATTTTGGCACGTTTCTATCAATGATAGGGCAGCCGAGTGCGTGAGAAATGATGGTAAAGGTCCCTTAATTGGAATCTCTTAGAAGTTTTTAGTTAATTCAAAAGGAGTATCGTAAATATACGTTTCCAATTACATACAAGTGCACTCTGGGCAAGTGCTACACGACGACATGCAAAAACACGATCTTGTCGTCTCATCTTCAAAACCCCAAAATTTTTTCCCATTGGATTGTAATCAAACGTCTCGGTTACATCGCACACATAACCTATGACCAAGGAATATGAAGAACAGACATGGAGCTGGAGGATCATAGCGCAGTTTTTATTTTATAAGACTGTGTGACTGAAGGTTGTGGTAAGCTTTTTTTGGAAACTTCCTACTACTACGAAATGAAAAAATGATTCGTCTGCAATGCACAGATGACGGTATGGCACGAAATTTGGAGCGTATACGTGCAGTAGGGCACGAAACTAAGTATGAAAAGTCATGAAATATGTGAATAGTGACCGTGGCAAGTAATGAAATATGCGAATAGTGACCCACCTAATCTAAAAAGTTTAGCACAGCTTCCATTTCATATAAGTTTTAGAAATTCTTACATGTTCTACCTTCTCCTACAAGTTCATTATAGGTAACATTTGGTTCTAAAACTCCTTCTCTCGTCCTTGTTAGGATCCGAAATAGCAACGACGCCGCTTCTTTTGGGAAGGAAACCGCGCTCTAATTAAACAAGCGAAGCAGTGGGAAATTGTGAAAATCGATAATGGCAAAGGCGATGTTGTTTCACCAATGTCCATTGCCACCCTCGTGCTGGGACCTGGTCATGAAACACGCATAACAAAAACAAAAAAGCACAAAAGTCTCTGCGAGTTGAAGCTTGCTTGTTATTAGCCATCATTTTTGCAAAACAATCAAGCTTGATTTGCTTTAAAAAATTACCTTTTTAATTTTTGGTATGAGCTCTTGCAAGACGAAGGCGGTCGGTTTCATGTAAGACGTGGCTGTGACGCGGCTGTGACGCAAGTTTCAGCAAGTTTTATCAGTGGTTGCCGCACTTGGAAAAGATGACAAATGTGAAGATGCAATCAAACAAAGAGTTGCTTCTTAAGGCAGCAAGTGAGAATGTGTCTGAAGGGTGCAGGAACTTAGGAGCCGGAGCTTAATAAGCTCGATCAGGCAGTGCCTGCAGATACAGTCATGCTCGTTGTTTCCGATTGCTCCCTAGAACATGGCGACAATCTAAGCCCCGCCCTGAAAACTTGTTTTGGAACCTGGCCAAGAAATGCTGTAAATCCCAATTTAACTTACAGAAATCGGCTTTTAAGCTGAGTTCATACTGATTACTGATTATGTTCTGAAACTGTTCCCGCACAGCTTCAGCACAGTTCTCGCGCTGTGCTGGAACTGTTCTAAAACTGTGATGCATGCGCTGCAGCCGCCCCGCACTGTTTTGAACGGCGGGAGTTGGAGAATTTTCACCGTTCTCAACGGTTTTTCTTTCAGATTTCTTTCATTTTGGCCGTATTCCTCCAACCCGCTTCCCTTTTTGATCAGCAAAACTTCGATTTTGAAGGGGGTTGAAGAACGAGCGCTTTTCTGCTGTGCGAATGCGACAAGAGGCTAGTCCATCCTATCTTTGCTATTTTTGCTTAAAATTACTTCGTTTGTTCTAGGAAGCGCTGCATAGTTTCCATAGCCATCTGTCACGAACTAGAAGGTAGGAGCAATTCTGAATTTGTATGAATTGGGACTTGTCTCTTGTATTCGATGAGTTTCGTTTTTAGGCGTTCTCAGCCCCTGTTCTTTTTCCATATCAGTGCTTCTCCATTCTTTCTTTTACCCCGCTTCTTCTTGTGAGAAAAAAGCTGCGAACTTGGGGCGGATTGAAGGCTGAACGCTGTTTTGCTTTATGTATCCGGGAAGATGGACCTTCGTGCGTTCGTCCAACTTCTCTGCCATTTTTGTTCAGGCCTACTTCATGTGTTCTAGAGACGTGTCTATGTCAATTTCAACATAGATGCGAGACTACGCAGCGCCTCCCTAGATGAGAGGATGGACGAGCAAGAACACATGTTCTGTCGCATACACAGAGCGAAAAGCGCTCATTCTTCAACTCCGCTTCGAAATCGAAGTTCTGCTGGTCAAAAAAGGAAGCGGGGTGGAGGAATAAGGCCAAAATGAGAGAAATTTGAAAGAAAAACGGTTGAGAACGGTCAAAATTTCGCAACTCCCGCCGTTTAAAACGGTGCGGGGCGGCTGCAGCGCATACAGCACAGTTCCGGAACAGTTCCAGCACAGTGCCAGTTTCAAAACATGGGAATTATTATGAACCCAGCCTTCAAGAGAATGGTCAGAAATCGATATGGCCAATCCAAACAACCTGCAGACCTTTTAGATGAAGCTTAAATTGCTAACTTCTCTGTAGTCCATGTTTCCAAGCGCCCATATGGGCAAAGTTATGAGCTCTTAAAAGCCGTTACTTTGCTAGGAAATCGTGCATGCGAAACCTAAATTTGACAGTAAAGGCCTTGTTCGGCTTAATAACCGGCTTAAACGGCTTAATAAATATAATATAGCTGCACAAGAACATGCAGCTGGGTTATATTTTCTCAAACTAAAGGTGGGCTGAAAGTGCGACAGTGTGCTCAATTTTGCAATTCTAAGGTACCATTTTTTCGCCATAAAATTGCTTATAACTTCTTCCACAAAGCGCTACCAGATATTAACTACAGAATTGAAATTAGCGTTAAATACTGCACCGAATGGTGAGCAGCTCAGATGGATTGGCTACTTCTACTTCAGGCCATTCTCAGTTGGTAAAAACCGTCAAAATTATCGTACGATGGTGAAAATAGGCTCAAACGAAAGAGAAAAACCGTATCGTCATCACAAAATATCTACTGATTAAAAGTGGTAGAAAACAACATTATCTTTGCTTAAAACTATTTACGAATGCTGAACTCGCAAAAAACACTAGGAAATCATTCAACAAATTTCAAACATTTCAATAAATTAGGTTAGTGCAAAAATAATGTCCGTTTTGAAAAGTTTCACTTTAAGTTATAACTTTGTTCAGTCCATTTTTAAACTAGTCAAGACCATTAGAAACAGCAAACCTTTCTTAACTTAGCGCATACCTGCTTATACTGATAAAGCAAACGAGAAGAAAACCATGCGTCAAAAAACCGAAACGTTCTCTTTCAAAGACCTCGTTCTTGAACCTTACAACTCGGTTTTGTTCCTATAGCTGATAATCAGCTCGTTTTGAAGACGCAAGCCAGTAGTGTGTGTATGTACAGAAAACACCACAACGAAAGAGTGCGAAAAGAAAAGATAAAATTCCAAAATTGTCCACCTTTTTGAGCCGGTTTTTGTTGAGCTCGAAAGTCCCAAATCATGAAAATTTGGAATTCTCCATGCACTGTATAGTTGAGTTTCTCTGCGAAAATTGTAGGCAAGATGTCCTAATCTCAAGCTTACAGGAATGAGCGAAGTTTTGGCGATTGCTTCAATCATGAAAATTTTTGACTAGTATAATGCCAGCAGCAAGTATTCGTCTTGGGGCGTCTTTTAGTCCAGATACTTTCGAAAAATCTACTTAATGCAATGTGTAAACAATATTTATCCCCAGTTATTTTGCTATGCTTTTAAAAGAATTCGTTCATTTACGCCTTGTGGCCAAGGAGGTGACAGCAACGAAATTTCGATTTTGAGTGCAGTTGTGCGAGATGCTGGTGAAATTCTTTCAAAATGGAAGCTTAATTTCACAACTTTTGGAAAGCGCATGAACAAAGCTTTCCAATTATATGCAGAATCTATACCGAAAACGAAATTTTGAGAGAAAAAAGTTGTCTGGAAAGTGGGCCTAAAAAACGGGCATTATTTTTGCGCCAACCTAATAGTTTATTCAAGTGCTAAATTCAGGCAAAATGCCAAATAATCAAAAAGACTGTAATGATTGAACTTATTGTGAAATTCACCTTACCGTATCAAAATCAGCTAAGGCTCCGATTCATTTCAGTTCAGTTCAGGAACAGAATTGGGGTCTGGATAAAATTGTTGCAGCTGATGCTGCATGTGGAATGGAAAAGATCGTCGTAAGACATGGGAAGTTGAGATTATAAGCAGTAACGATAAGTGATTTCCATACTTTATGTTACTATTCACAAAGACAATTGTGCCTTAGACTGTTTTTTCCTACCTTTTTCTGCCCTAGATTGAGATTATTGCTTACAGCATATTAATCGGATATTCGCTCGCACAACATTGACATTGTCGTTGACAGACGATCATTGGTCAACAATACCAACATTGATAACATGAATAAAACACTAAATCAAATATGAAAATGATTATGACTAGAACTAACTGTACCTACTCAGAATTTGAGTTTTGAAAGTCCATTCAATATAGATTTGAGCGTGAGTCTCTTCGAACAAAAGTTCACTTTTCTTGCATTTGAACTCGACCTTAAAAAATTTCCGAAAATATTGAGTTGGAAACTAAGTTTTGCAATTGTTTTCATAACTTGGTTCTCTTCGAATATGTTGCACTCAAACTTTGGCTATGTGTAGACCTCAATGTGTTCTACAACCATGCACGAACCGTTTGATTTTTGAAAACGAAATAAGAAAATCACAGCACTTTTCCAAAAATAGTTAATTTCGAGGATTTATGAGGTTTTAAGCAAAAATGAAGCCGTTTGCGACCAACATCATACATAATGATCCGAAACTATATGTGAACTAATGCCTGTAGTTGTCAATTTGGAAGACAAGTCAATTTATAGCGCCCTCACAAAGTTGAAGTAACCAAGCCTGATGGGGACAGCCATCAATGACTAAGGAGTGGAAACGTCAAAATCCGCGGAGACTTCACATAGTGAGGTTATTCGACCTGCTAAACACTAATATCATTTTCGTTTGTTAAATTAAAGTTTTTCTATTGTTTAAGGTGAGACCCCATATACCGTTAAACAGCAGTAATCTTACCAAAAAGCCCTTACCATGCAATTCAGCATGTTATTAGTGATCAGACACGTCGGAAAACCCCTATGCCAAGTTTCAGCCAAATCCGTAATGATTTGCAATTTTCCCTTTCATACCATATAACTATCGTAACCCTTAGTGCGACGTCAGGATTGGGCGAAACAGCAGCTATGCTTGTAGCTTTCATTATAAGCAAAATACTAGCAAAAATTTGAGTGCTTCATACTAATGAGAGGAAGATTATTCAGTGAGTTCCAAAACTTAGTTTCCAACCTAATATTTGCAAATTATTATCAGTTAAAAAACGAGTTTTAGCAGTAGCTTGTAATGCTATTCGAGGAGAACTACAGAATTTACTTACTGCAGTAGTAATTTGCATGGCTGCTGTGATTTCCATGACTATTTTCTACATTAAATACAAATTTGAAACTCGATGGTTAATTTCAGCATGAACTGTGGTTTTCTTCATGATATTGATTTCCACGTCCAACAATCAGAGCCATGTCATTTTCCCTTGTTATCTATCTGTACCTGACATAGAATGTACCTGAAAAGATATTCCCATTGTCCGAATGTCAGCACCCAAATTAGACCTTGAACAGAAGAAAAATTTCTATTCAAACCATAAACTGCCTTGGGCACGGTAAGGGCACGGTTTCTCTCTTTCGTTTAAACTTAATAACACCTTAGTATCATGTTGAAGATTTTTGGCTAAGAGCCAGTTTCAGTGACCAAGTTCAATTGGAATTTCCAACATTCCTTGTCTAGTCTAAAGTAGGCTTTCAGGAGTTAGTTAGCTTCAAAAAAGTTTCTACTGGGGGGGGGGGGGAGAGGGGGGGAGGGGGGAGAGGGGGAGAGAGGGGAGAGGGGGGAAGGGGAGGGGAGGGGGGAGGGGGAGGGGAGTAGTGTCGTCATGTGCTGAGAGCAATCGTACACAGCAAGCATGACTGTTGCTGCAGGCACCCACGAATCTACGAACCCGAGCTAATTAGACTCGGGTTCCTAAGTTCCGTTTTGCAGTTCTGAAAGCTCATGCATGTAACTATGATTTTGCGTTTATGGTGATTGACACGGTAGGTCATGTGTAGCTCAGATTAACGGAATAGTTGTTACACACATAAACGTTTTCATTAGCTACTGTCAAATGCTTTATGCTATTAGCCACGGACTTCCAAATATTGCAGTAAAAAATCTGTTTGATCGACTTGTTGCTGATTCGATCACCTTCGGTCCAACAGCGGTTTGGCGGTAAGTCTTTCTATGGACCCAAATCATCTCTGAAAGCATCGTAACCTTTGATTGGAACGTATTCAACTTCGAAACTGAATATGTGTCAGACGAACTGCTGCGGTGCTGCTCGAAAAGTACTTTAGCCGTGCACGTTGCGGTGAGGACGTAATCGGCGCAGAAAAATCCTAAAATACGACAGAGCAAAAAAACTGATTTTAGAAGAAGTGCAAAGAATAGAGTAAATAGCAAGAGAGAGTGTAAGGCTGAGAGGAAATAAGAAAATCAAACTCAAACGAACGAATTAACAGCCCAAGATGACAACCTGATATAAAGGCTTAGGGATTCTATAAAAGTTGCGTCAACTTCAACACTAATCGCGCGTTTTTCTTATCTAATGCTGCTTCAGCGCAATGATTATTCGCCCAGCTTATAGCCAAATCCATATCCTCAATACATTGAGAAATGAACTCTGGTAATCTTTACTCTGAGCATCATGAGATAACAGCGAAAATTTGCGCTTAAACGCCTAGACAGTACAGCAAGAAATGCCGGTTAATCTCGTTAATGACTGATTTTCAACGCTTGCGACGTCGTTAGTGATCCTAGCGGTGTCATGACGATTAGAATGGTATATAATGTTGCAGGGTTTCATTGAGAACGTACAGAAATCTACGTTTAGAGCCTCGTCCGCAAATGCCTCGTCCGCTCTGTCTTCTCCTCTACGCGTCTACGTCTCCACGCGTTGCGCGCTATCTCGCTACCCCAAACGCGGGGTACGAGGATCTTTGCTCTGGTACACCTTTCTTTGTTGTTCTGGCAATAAACCCAATTTTGGTAAACAGTACATCATATCAAAAAGCAAAATTTTGCGTCTTCGTAACTAACTCTTTTCTTAATTATCTTCTTTTCGCTAATAACGTTTCTTCCAAAACATGGTTTTTTCTGAAAAATCACAGTGAAGATATTAGCATTATCTCGTTTTTTTCCGTGATGTAGATAGCTTGGTTCTATTGTTAGAGCTAAAACCTGCAACTTGGGATGATGCCGAATGAAAGAATTTGAACTCATTAAGCGTATATCATGTCATGTTTTCAGCGGTTCCTTTTGTTTTTGAATTTGTTTTCCATCTTTCTTTCTTCTCCAATTTTCCATATACAACACGCACTTTTTGAGGGGAGCGGATATTCAGGCAACCCCACTTTTGAGACCCCATCTCTAGACTATCGAGGGTATGGTCAAATTAACTGAACTGCGCCGAATGCATCAAAACATTCACGAATTCACAGATTCAGAGATAGCACTGCTTTCACAGTTAATTAGCTCATCTTACCGACTGCAGGGTTCAAGAATTATGAGAAGGAAAGTATTAGAGCTCGCAAGCGTGTTTTCGACAACATTTGCCATTGTTACAGCATGTGCATCTTTCCATACTTCCAATTAGAATTACTCATTAACTATCAAAAGATGCGGAAGTTAATGCAAACCCAGCCCAAAAAGGTTGCGAAACTCCTTTGAATAAAGCACATAGACCCAATATACTTGGTGCCGTTCGTTAAAAGAGAAAACCCCAGCTTCTGTCGTGTTTCTGAACTGACAATGTCGAGAGTTCATACATCTATGCACTTGGAATACAGTGCAGCTAAATAATGCAATTATTACCATTTTGACTGATGGCTGACAACTTGTCATTAAGCCATTACATAAGCAGAGATAGCAGGGCACAAATATACCTTTCTAGGGACAGAGGCGAAAGAGGATCATACTTTCTAACATACGAGAACAGTAGCACTTTTGCCATCCATTGTTAACGAAAACAGTCATGGCTCCGTGAATTCCAAACCGAGAAGGAGCGTCACTCACCAAGCTTGATATCTTTCAGCTATCTTTTAGCTTGATATCTATAACGGTTTCCAATTCTAATGGTATAACCAACTGTGACTGGGTTAAGGGACTTTGCCGAAACTTGTGCGGTTCCAGAAAGAATTGATTTTACGTTCTACGTTTTTTGAGTCAAACTGTCTGGTTTATCTAGATGTGAAATAACTCACACCTGGCAAAACCCTAAAGTTACGAGAATTTATAAATTGGACAGGTAACAATGAGCGGTATGCCAGGACAGTTGCGGTACATAGTACTTATTCATTGAAGGGTTGTATGTTGCAAAAGCTATGAGCTTTCACGAATTATCATTTCATTACTCAAAAATAATTGAAAGTTATCTAATGTCTGAAACTATGGTCTAGGATCTGAAACAGAGGCCAATGCAAGTTTCAAGAATGTCATGTTCAAATCTTCAATTCTGTACAGAACTGCACAGTTTTTTCTTAGGTGCCGTTCACACAGCAATGACTTCGCACTTAGGCGGTGTGTTGCGTCTGATGTTGCACAGTTTTTTCTTAGGTGCCGTTCACAAGCAATGACTTCGCACTTAGGCGGTGTGCTGCGTCTGATGTTTGAGATATAGGGTATAACGTTTACTGTCTCTTAATCCAAAAAGAGGTTTAGAGTGCGGGTATGGTATATTCAGATTTGCTTTTACACAATAAGGTTCTGCATTTTATACATACTGTACACCTTCTTATGAATAGGTGTTACTCCCGAAAACAATATCAAGAAAGAAATTATCAAGAAATTTTTGATCAAACCTAAAAGAAGATATATGGAAACTCATCTTAAGGTGTCTCATAATTTACCGTTTTACTACAGTTGCCGTATTTTTGCATCTTCCTCTCATCTGATGTGGCTTGAGTAATCACGGTCAAAAGCCTGCCCAACTCGTATCCCACGTGAAGTTTTGGGTTGATATCTGTTTGTAGTCAAAAACAAACTTTTTCTTTTAAAAATCGTATCTTCGCCACAAATCATCTAAAAAAAATTCCTCATTTATTCTAGCATATGCTTGATACATCGCGTATTCATTTGTACACTTTCCGAGTTTATTCTATGGCTAGAAATAAAGAAAAGAAATGAGTGATGTAAAATGGACTCCGCCTCTAGACGTCCTCAGCTCCTTCCACGCATGTGATCATATTGCCTATACATACAGAATTACAAACATGTAACTTTTATACTTTGTAGGTGCCCCAGTTCTCGAGAAATGCTAATGTTTGAGAACGGTATAAAAATTATGAGACACCCTAATATCTATGAAAATTTTACCGTACCAAGTCTCTCGGAAGCACACGTGTGAGTCATCTTTATGGAAGCAGTAAATCCACATGTCCTTAAAGCTCAATTATTGCTTACATAGTCATATTCTGATTTGTGACATAGCAGCATCGCCTTTTACTTCATCCTTAACAAAACAGAGAAGGTTCAAAAAGCCCATGTGACTGTTTTCCAATTCTCATAAACACATGAACTGAAGTTATTGAAAATGCAGATGGATCGCTCTTTACGAAATGTCTTTGAATTGCCTTTTTGTCTGTTGCTTAGGCGGTAATACCAGTCATCTACGGCAAAATGAAAGGAGAATGTTAGAGTAAAATTTTGAAATAGGCAATGATTCTGGAGCAAAATTACCTTACCGTCCTTAGCAACAACGATACAGCCAGCAAAAAATTTCGTCTAACCAAACTAGCTACTTCGGCTAAAATTAGAAGAGTCAAGCTCATCATGCCCCTAGAGACATCCTGCTTCATAAACACACCTATTTTTTAATGAATCATATCGATACAAAAAAAGTGACTTGAAAATCAGGCTTTCAAAGCGCAGCACCAGCGTGCAGGCAGATAAGAACTCGCTAGCAATAGCGTGCCCACTGCCAAGAATTTAAGAAACTACAGACAGAATAGTTGTGCATGAGTTTGGATATGAATTGAGGTTACTTCCAGAGAAATTCCCGAAAATTCATATCAAACATGTAAAACAAAAATAAAACACGCAGAAGATTTTAGCATATTTAAAAATGAGATTTAGAATTCATTTTATAAACAGCAGAATGAGATAACCCACTGAACATATTAATTTGGGTTTGATACAAACAGTCAAAAATACTTGAGATTTGCTTAGGTATATAATGTCCACATCAAACATCCATACAGGGTGTCCCAAAAATGTACACACTTTTCAATCGTTAATATCTCTCTACCATTGTGTCTTTTTTCGCCATTTAAGAACCATTCTGTAGAGGAGGCTTCAACTTAGATTTACGGCATTGAGCGAATCATCGACCGATCTTCATCACTGTAGGATAACTGTAGAATATTCGACAAGCATTTCAGGCCTTTGGAGGCTATATTCTGCCTCGGAACAAAATCAAACAAACCAAGAACTCCTATACTACAGTAACCGGAGTTGCTAATTTCAAATATGAAATTTCCGCTTTACTATGATGCTTCTTTCTAAAGTTATCCTAGGTAAACCGTATTATCCAAATTCTCAATATTTGTCATAAATGTGATTACACCATCAAAAAGGCAGATAACACTCATAAAAATTTGTGTAGTGGAATCAGCGTGCGCGAAAACCTTAGTACACTATTTTTTAGATTTTTTCAAAAAATTTTGTCAGATGGCATATTTCACAATAGTTCTACTTGCTGGAAGTTCTTACCGTAATCCTGCAGTAATGAAGAGCTATCGGTAGTTCACTCGACACTGTAGATCTAAGTTGAAGCCTCCTCTACATAATGGTACTTAAATGGCGAAAAAAGACCCATTGGGAAGAGAGATATTGACGTTTGAAAAGTGTGTACTTACTTTTGAGACACCCTGTATTAATTACTGCTGTTTAGTCGAAATCAAGAAGCATAAGGTATCGTGTCTGCGCAAGGTTTTACCAACAATTTGAAGCCATGAAACTACCGTAAAAATAAATCTCTGAACAATAGCCTATGCAGAATTTCATCCTCACTCTAGCATATTTTCCGAATGCGATTTGACGAGCATTGAGTTATTTGCCAAACTTTGTTACTTTTCATTTTTAGCACGTTCAAGTTCCACTATTTTTCGATTCTAGTTGAGCTTTTGGAAAAGCTCTGACCAAGCAGATATTACAAATTTTTGCAAATCAATGCAAGGTTTCTGTCGTCTTCTAGCTTAAGTTTCAGAAATTCTGAAAACTCTTTGAAGTGGCCGAGATTAAAGGCACCGTCCACCCAGATTTACGACTTCCAAGTTTTTGTCGTTTCAGGGCCTTTTCATGTCCCTGTATCCGAATACGTAGTCGAGAATGCGCGAAAACTCCGACAATCCCCGTTCTGGAGAACCTACAGGCCTGCTTTCCGGAACGGTGATTGGTTGGGCGCGCACAAATGGGCGGGCATGGATGGGGGAGGGCGGGCATGGATGGGGGTCCTCGTGCATTTTCGCTAATCCGGAGCGATTTTCTCGCTTCCGAAGCGGCATTCTGCGCCGCAACTTGGACATCGGATTGATAGGAGGCCCTACTATTATATGCTGCCAAAAACTCAACACCCTCAACTTAGGGTGGAAGGTGCCTTTAATAGTGTCTCCAATCTCGCAAGAAACGGTATGTAACTTTGATACTATTCGATGTATTTTTTTCGCCTTTTCCTAACATTCGACGCTACGAAAACGAAAGAAATTTGCACAAGAAAAATCGCCGTGTAATTTAGCGAGTGCACTGTTAAACCCTCTATTTTGATGCGAGAATCGCATATTTACTTCGTCACGTTGGCGGTAGTAATAATTAGTCTTGAAACTTCAATTTGATAGATTTTGAGCCTTTGTTGTATTTACCTGTTGTGCGATTTTTTCAAAGAAAAAACGAGAGCTTTGGAAAATTATCCAGCAAAAACACAAGAACAAAGCTGAAAAAATAAATCCTGCTTTTTGCAAAATGTTTGCCTTGCTGTGTCAAAGCTTCTTCAAAAATTTTGAGTTGATTTTTGGAGAACGAAGCTTAAGCATGCTAAAATTGAAGGGTCGCAGTTCAAGTAATTGTCTGACCTTAGGCTTTGGGATTTGAGAAGTGGCCGAAAGCTGAGGGCGCTTTTGCACCGACCTATTGTTTAAGGCCAATAATATCCCAGTTTAGTTGAAAAGGAAAACCCGAGGCTTCCAGTCTAACCCATTACAATCCCTTTGAACCGGATTGGATGCATCGGCAGCAGAAGCTGAAGGTCCTCTCCGTGAGATCTAGATCCATCGTACGATCGGTCGCGATACTTGTGGAAAAATGCTGTTGGGCCTGTCCCACCACAAACACCATTTATACTTGAAGGGCCTTGCCACCAGCTTACCTAGCAGCTATTGCATATCTTGCGATATGTGACTTGTCCCTCACTGACACCTGGGCCACTATGACCTTGGCATTATTTAGGATTGTACCAGAATGTGCACTGGTCTATCACTCTAGGTTGCGTTGATAGCAAATAACTGATTGATATACTGTCAAAACCACAGTCGGTGGCTCACGCATGTCAAAAACACAGGTGTCTAATGCCCATCATTTATGGCAGACTCTACAATCAAACTTAAAGAAGTAAAGATGTAGTACCAAGAACACCCTAGGATCTACCAAATCGAAAAGCTCTGAGGTGGGATCGCCTACATTTGTCAGATGCGAGCGCACCCCAGGTTACCTCGTCTGCATGGGTCAGTCCTCCAAGCGCACTTCAACATCAAGTGCACACGGGATGTTCAAGTGTGCTTGAGTTAGGGAAGGCGCTGGTCAATCATTTGGCTTGAAGATGGAAGTCGAACCCGACAGCTCAAAAGTTACAGCTGCGACGACTGACTGATATTTTTAAAAGCTGCGGTATTTATACCGGTGTGAGGGTAGGAGGGGGGGGGCAGCGCGAGGATGGCGTTTTAGGACCCTTTCAATGCAAAATTTTTTTTTTTGAAGAAGCCCGCAATTCGCGACAGTACCAAGAGTTTGTGCGTTTTACTCTTTTCATTTTTTGCAGGCAGCTTATGCGGAAAATTGTATTGTCAAAAATCTTTTCTTTTGTTCCTATCATGAAGAGCGCTCAGCTGCACCCAAAACTTTGAGCTTAGCGTTCAGCGCTTTGATTCACTTAATCACAAATTAATCACATTATCGCATTTGGTCACTCAACAAATCGTACTCTCAGGTAATCGTTGGGGTAGGCGGGCACCGGAAAATTCTCGTAGCTGGCCGCATTCCGCTCGCACATTTCTGAAAAATGGTTAGCAATTCTTTAGTGGAACGTAGAACTTTTCTTTGCTCTGATTTTTTGCAAATGTGATTCTTCGACGAGGCGAGGATCCAACAAGCGGCGTCGCAAATCTCGTGACCACTTTTTTGAAAATCTGCGAGCGGAAAGCGAGGAATTAGTCACATCTACCCCTGGCGATTGTTTGAAATGCTGCAGGTATTATGCAGTGCAACGAAGGTCGTGAAGGGAACAAAAAATTTCATTATTTCAGATGAACGAAACGGTTGGAAAACCGGTGCACAGCATAAAACTAATTTTTGTTTGGGGCTATAAAAAAAAGTCTTCCTAACTGTTTTTTTTACAACCGTGAGACTCTTGTATTTTGAGAAGACTATGTGTTAAATATTATGTGCTAAGACTTTCGATGATTAGCCAATCTTAGTCAGGAAATCATAAAGATAGGAGCACAAATGCTAGCGACAGAAAATTTTGCTGTGAAAATGCTAAAGAATTAGCATCTTCAGATTTCGCAACAATCTAGCCGAACCCAAAAAGTGCGCGAAAATGCGAAAATTTGTTGACAAATTTATAGTTTCAAGCAAATTTCTGTCGTCTCTTTAGAATATCGTATTTCTCTCTGTCTGTCTCTTAGCAGTGATTATATCAAAGTAATAAAGTGTTTATTTTCTAATAGCACCTCGATGGCCCACTGTCTGCCTACTGACAACGTTGCAGAGTGGAGGTGAAAATATAAAATTACCCGAGCTTCGTAGTTTTTGAGCGAACCCTTCGAACACTGACACTTTGCGGTAAAAGCAGAGCCGAAAATAGCTTGAGTTTCATAGTGTTCTTTGAGTAAGCAAAGTGTTTTGCTGTTTAAGCTTTTCTATAGCTTTTCTCTTTCTATTTTCTATTCTGGGAACTTACCATTGGAGAAAATATCAGGAAAATATTAGTTTTGTTTCTTGGAAGCTGTAGTTATCGATAAAGAAGCAAAGTCAGCAAATACGTTTCTCACTCATAGTAGCAGAGTAATTGGAAAGGTCTAAAGTATTGACATGATGACCGGCAAACTCCCACAAGTGATCGTAAAGGTTGCTTGCGTTCGGCAGCTTTTCATTTAAAGCAATGTTCGGCACAGGACCCCGAACCGGAAACTTCGGAAACTCTACTTATTCTTTGCTTTATAATACCCACTCACCTGTGGGTATTGAAAAACTGCAACACTGGCTTCATCATTTCATAATACTTACTTACTTAGATACTTAGATGGCCCGTCCTCACTTGACGTGCGGGCCCCAGTACAGAAGTCGCCAGTTTTCCTGTCCCTCGCTTCAGACATCCACGATCTTCTTGGCCGTCGTCGGTGGCTGCGTCCACGAGTTCCAGGGGCGAAAGCATAGGTGCGATAGGGGGAGCCGGGATCTCCCCAGGTGAAGGGGGTCTCGGCTGTTCCCGACCTTCCAGGGTGAAGGGGGTATGTGAGTCTGGGGGGGGGGAAGAGAGAAAAGGTAAGAAAGCTTGGTATGAAAAGCTCTAATTTGTACCTTATTTAGGCATAAATTGAAAAAAATTTAAAAATTTTCAAAAGAAATTTAAAATTTTAAAAAAAATTCATTATGAAGATCTGTGCTCCTGTTTCACTGCATCAACAAAAAAAGCAATAAGGTTTATCCCAAAAGATGTAGAAGTTAGGAACAACTTCATTTCCTGCGCGCCATCATCAACAATATCACTATCGCTAACGTCAGAGACAACAAATTCGGTGCCTGAAAAATCTTCTTCTTCCTCCAAAAGGTCATCGGAGTGGAAGTAGAATTGCGTGCAAAGCGTTCTAAGTCAAAAATGGATTTGAAACTTTCTTCTTCTTCTGAGCACTTTTGTGATTTTTTTCCTGGCCCTCTGGTAGCATCAGGAAGTCAGCAGGTAAGTGACCAGTTTCTTCATACCATCTTTTAGGATATTTCAAAAAGTCATACGGTAACAGCCTGTCTGGACCACTTATACCAATCCTTTAAATGAAGTTTTTAGATAACAATGTGTTTAGTAGAAGGTGACAAATCTTAAGTATTTGCTTAGATGCTCTATCGTTGTACGACTTCTGCGTTGTGTTCTGATAACAGAGTAGATAGAAAATTTCTTTCTTCACCTCTGCCGTGCTAGTCGGAATGGAAACCAGCTTTGCTAGTAAGTCCATCAGATTTTTGCGGTAAGTAATGGGAAAAGAGCCAGATCGCATATGCTTTCGCAACACGAGAAGGAAATAGTGCATACTTTTTTGGGCCTTGTCAAACTCTGGCTTCATCTCCTCTGGCATACTTCCTGTTAACTGACGAGAAAGCTGCTCAACTTCTTCTTCAACAGCATCTGCGGAATAGCCGAAAAAAAAGTAGATACTATGCTGCGCGTTGGTTTTTTTTCCAATATCATAGATCATAATGTCACAAGGCGAATAACTTCCAAAAGCATAAAGCACAGAGTTGGGTTCGCACTCCAGCCGGGGATAAGTGCAGTAACTATGCTTTGTACTAACACCTTCCTTTTGTTCATATCCATGTTTGTGAATTTAGCAGCCTTGAATTCTTCAGCAACCTGAAGACCGGCAATGGACTTCCTGGACATTTCCTCATTGAAACTAGACAATCTGCTTGGATTCCTTATGCAGGAAATCAGAGAGTTTCGCTCAATTGTTAACTCTGTGTCAATGTCGACAACATTTTCGTTGGCGTAAGATTCTCCTTCTGTCTCGCTATTGAACTGGAACTCATCTGCGATTTTGTAAAGCATTCTGCCTGCCGTTTCCTCTTCAAACTGCCGACCTTTCCAAAACATTGAGGAATAATTTAATAACATGTTATTCTTCTGAATGTCTCAAAGTTTTTGATTCATTGAACTCAACCACGTTCTCTACAAATTAGGTAAGGTGAGTCTAGAGCGTTTTCATGAAAGTGACCTTCTTCAGCACTAGTTTACAGAGTATAGATTCCAGAAATGGGCAGGTTTTTGTGTGAAGGTGTGGAAATTTACCAATCTCCCATAGTTTTTTGAGTGTGCGCTAATAATGATGGCATAACTGTCAATCAAAAGCGCATTTTTTACCAAAAAAACATAAACATATAACAACGATAAGGACGCTCAAATAGACGCGTTCGCTCACGTTCCCGTGTGCTGATAACGATGTCAATCCACAGCACATTTTTTACTATTAACTTGCTCCACCTCGCTCTTATTAGGTCGTCCAGAAAGTTTTTGCGCATGAATTTCAAAATTCATAACTTCTGATTTTTCGAACCGATTTGACTGCTTTCACTTTTATGTGAAAGGGTAAGTCATGCTCTTTATAATGACTTCTCAGCTGCTTAGCAACGGTCATCTGTTGCATAGATAGGAGCGATAGAAGAAAAATGGTAAAAATTTTAATTTTCTGTGTAGGGTCATAAAAAGGAGACTTGCAACAAAAATCGGAGCATTCAGTACTGTAGGATCTTTCACCAGCTCTTTCTAACAGTGCAAAGTTTGCGCCGATTGAGCGTCTCCATGAAAAGTTATGATTTCCCTGAAAAATGCCAAAATAAATCAAATTCGCCTTTTTGTATTGCTTGCTCGGAAATCATAACTTTTCATGGAGACGCTCAATCGGAGCAAACTTTGCACTGTTAGAAAGAGCTGGTGAAAGAACCTACAATACCGACTGCTCCGATTTTGTTGCAAGTTTCTGATTTTTTATGACCCTACACAAAAATTCAAATTTTGAGTGATTTTGGTTTTGAGCCTCTATCTATGTAATAGATGAGCATTACTAAGCAACTGAGATGTCGTTATAAAAAGCATGACTTACCCTTTCAAATAAAAATGGCAGTCAAATCGGTCGGAAAAATCAAAAGTTATGAATTTTTGAAAATCGTCCGCAAAAACTTCCGGGACGATCTATACAATGTGTTGGCTTTTACGGGTCACCGAAGTAAATGATTTTAAGAGCCGGGAAGCAAAGAAGCCCTAACATGCTGTATACCATTCGAAAGCTGAGATCATGGAAAATCGACGTAGACCGTCGACTCTTTTCTAGGTCTTCTGTGTCGCGAGATATGAGGGATTTTATGTGCTTCAAAAATTAACTGATTTTGTGCCCTCACTTTCTGCTCTCCAAATGAATGCTACGAGAAAGTCGACGGTCTACGTTTGTTAATGAAGACTTGCTCTTTAACACAGATAGATAATCAGCAGTGATTAGGTCTTCTTTTGGCAGAAATCTGCTGTTGAAAATGACTATGTTTTCAGATAAAATGCGGTGTATCTCTCGGTAGAGGGGGGCTAGAAAGAAGTCGATGGTCTAGATCGAATCCCCTTTTCCTGAGCTTTCGAATGGTATATAGGTTGCTGGGCGAAAAAACAGACCAGTTTTCAAAAATGGGGTGGAGATATTTACTATTAGCTTGCTCCAATCCGGCTCCACCAATGTATTGGCTTTTATCGGTTACCGGAGCAAATGATTTTTAGAGCCGGGAAGCAAAGAAGCCCTAACATGCTGTATACCATTCGAAAGCTGAGATCATGGAGAATCGACGTAGACCGTCGACTTTTTTCTAGATCTTCTGTGCCGCGAGATATGAGGGATTTTATGTGCTTCAAAAATTAACTGATTTTGTGCCCTCACTTTCTGCTCTCCAAATGAATGCTACGAGAAAGTCGACGGTCTACGTTTGTTAATGAAGACTTGCTCTTTAACACAGATAGATAATCAGCAGTGATTAGGTCTTCTTTTGGCAGAAATCTGCTGTTGAAAATGACTATGTTTTCAGATAAAATGCGGTGTATCTCTCGGTAGAGGGGGGCTAGAAAGAAGTCGATGGTCTAGATCGAATCCCCTTTTCCTGAGCTTTCGAATGGTATATAGGTTGCTGGGCGAAAAAACAGACCAGTTTTCAAAAATGGGGTGGAGATATTTACTATTAGCTTGCTCCAATCCGGCTCCACCAATGTATTGGCTTTTATCGGTTACCGGAGCAAATGATTTTTAGAGCCGGGAAGCAAAGAAGCCCTAACATGCTGTATACCATTCGAAAGCTGAGATCATGGAGAATCGACGTAGACCGTCGACTTTTTTCTAGATCTTCTGTGCCGCGAGATATGAGGGATTTTATGTGCTTCAAAAATTAACTGATTTTGTGCCCTCACTTTCTGCTCTCCAAATGAATGCTACGAGAAAGTCGACGGTCTACGTTTGTTAATGAAGACTTGCTCTTTAACACAGATAGATAATCAGCAGTGATTAGGTCTTCTTTTGGCAGAAATCTGCTGTTGAAAATGACTATGTTTTCAGATAAAATGCGGTGTATCTCTCGGTAGAGGGGGGCTAGAAAGAAGTCGATGGTCTAGATCGAATCCCCTTTTCCTGAGCTTTCGAATGGTATATAGGTTGCTGGGCGAAAAAACAGACCAGTTTTCAAAAATGGGGTGGAGATATTTACTATTAGCTTGCTCCAATCCGGCTCCACCAATGTATTGGCTTTTATCGGTTACCGGAGCAAATGATTTTTAGAGCCGGGAAGCAAAGAAGCCCTAACATGCTGTATACCATTCGAAAGCTGAGATCATGGAGAATCGACGTAGACCGTCGACTTTTTTCTAGATCTTCTGTGCCGCGAGATATGAGGGATTTTATGTGCTTCAAAAATTAACTGATTTTGTGCCCTCACTTTCTGCTCTCCAAATGAATGCTACGAGAAAGTCGACGGTCTACGTTTGTTAATGAAGACTTGCTCTTTAACACAGATAGATAATCAGCAGTGATTAGGTCTTCTTTTGGCAGAAATCTGCTGTTGAAAATGACTATGTTTTCAGATAAAATGCGGTGTATCTCTCGGTAGAGGGGGGCTAGAAAGAAGTCGATGGTCTAGATCGAATCCCCTTTTCCTGAGCTTTCGAATGGTATATAGGTTGCTGGGCGAAAAAACAGACCAGTTTTCAAAAATGGGGTGGAGATATTTACTATTAGCTTGCTCCAATCCGGCTCCACCAATGTATTGGCTTTTATCGGTTACCGGAGCAAATGATTTTTAGAGCCGGGAAGCAAAGAAGCCCTAACATGCTGTATACCATTCGAAAGCTGAGATCATGGAGAATCGACGTTGACCGTCGACTTTTTTCTAGATCTTCTGTGCCGCGAGATATGAGGGATTTTATGTGCTTCAAAAATTAACTGATTTTGTGCCCTCACTTTCTGCTCTCCAAAATGCTACGAGGATAAATAAATAATATAAATAAATATAAATACCGTTTCTTTAGTAAATTTATGAGTGTGCTTGTTGTTTGAGGTACTTAGCCTGCAAAACCTTTTAATTACGATTTTTATCATATTCTCAGAGTACAATACCAACCTCAGCCCAGGTGAAGGGGGTCATCGGGAGTTTGGCCTCAAAGTGAAGGGGGTAAGATCCATCACTCCCCCTATCGCAACTATGATTCGGATCCTGCCTCAATGATCTTCTTCTTTCGAGCAATTCCTTGGTGGTCTTCGAGATGCGGTCCAAGTTCTTCTCAGAAGTCACTGAGGCGCATTCTCCGCAGGCGCGCAATCCTTTCAGAAGCCGGTCGTAGCTGTACGTTGGGTCCTCTTCGATGGGTCAGTCACAACTTGATATGAGCTCTTCCAGCCTGTTACCGTCATAAACAACTTCCTTCCTTCTCGCGGCATTGTGACAAACTTTCTTTTCCAGCCTTCGGCTGAGTCGTATCTTTGCTCGAAGTAGGCGGTGATCGGAGCCACTGCAGCAGGATGGAACTACTGAGACATCGAGCAAGCTTCACGGTTGGTGAGAATGTGTTCGATCTCCGCGTGAGTCGTTTCGTTGGGCGATTTCCATGTCCACGGCAATGTTCTTCCTTCATGGAGATGGAATTACCATGGGAAAGTCGTGCGGCGGAGAGAAGCCCAGCAAGACGGCTGCCGTTTTTGTTTCGGAGCCCATATCCAAACTTCCCGATCCTATATTCCTTTTCTAGTGGCATCCCGATTTTCGCATTGAAGTCGCTCACATTATATTTACAGAAGGACTTTTCGTTGCGGACGACCTCCTCCACGTCTTCGTAGAAAGCATCTAGTTCTGAGTCGTCAGCTGCTGATGTTGGATTGATGGTCTTCTGACGTGGAGGGCGTAGTCGTAGGATGCCTAGTCGAGGTGATAGGATCTCGTGCGAATCGACAAGATGGACGATAGATGGATGAACGACAAAGCCGACGCCTCCCACGTTTCGTGATGGAACCTTTTCACCACGAATGATGAGGGTCCCATCACTCATCTGTAGCACGTCCTTCTTCCTGGACTTCGTTTCCTGCAGAGCGATGATGTGGTAGTTGATGTGCTCTGCAGCGTCGAGAAGAGCGTGGAGGTCGGCGTTTGTGGAGACTGTCCTTGCGTTGTAGGTGCAGAGCATGAGGCAGTCTCCATGGCGTGTCGTCCGAGCAGACGTGTCGTTTTTGTCCAATCCGAAAGGCGCCCTGAGTACCCTGACATCGTTCTTGCTACTACCCGGCGCCGTAGGCGGGATACGATGTGCAGGGTTTCTTTCTAATCTTCTAACTGGAGGAGTAATATGAATTTTTCCCTACAAGAGGTGGCTTACTAGGCCTACTCTTGATTTCCACGGGGCGATCGCTGACCCCGGGCTTGGAGCGGGGAGGGACCGCCTAGCGACCAGAAGAAGCCAGACGGCGGAGGATCTGGCGTGGCCAGTTCTTAGCTAGGCATCCAGCCGAAACCGGAAACGTCGAACTCCTTCACAGCTTGGGAGGCCCTACCAGAGTATACACTCGGCTGTGCATCGCAGTTCGACACCCAGTGTCACCCCCACGCCACCATGAGGCGACCGACCATTGTGGGGGCATTTCATTTTTTTTTATCCTTGCATCTTCCCGTTCACACGGGGTCTGCTACTCTCGTAAGTCTCTTCCATTCTTCACGGTTCAATGTTTGGTTCTCATCTAATCCAAGCTCTCTTAGGTCTGATTTGATCTTGTCCATCCATCTCATTTTAGGTCTGCCTCTTGGCCTCTTTCCGGGAACATTCAGTGACAGGGCAAGTCTTGTGATATGGCTTTCTTCTCTTCTACTTACATGTCCGTACCATCGTAGGCGCTTCTCTTGTAGCTTCTTTATGATCGGAGCAACCTTCATTGTACTTCTGATGGTGCCGTTCGAGACGTGATCTAACATGGTGACACCAGTGGTCCATCGCAGCATTCTCGTCTCCATTACACCGAGTCTTCGTTCGTCGTTGCGTGTGCTCGGCCAGCATTCGCTACCATAGAGGGCAGTTGGACGGATTATTGTACGGTATATCTGGGACTTGAGCTTCCGAGGTATTCTTCTGTCGCACAGGACTCCTGTGAGGCTTTTCCACTTTGACCAAGCCGCGTTGATCCTACCGAGTATCTCTTCGTGAAGGCTTCCATCTGCGGCAATACGACTTCCTAGATACTTGAACGTGGTAGTCTTCTTGATCATCGTGTTGCCAACTCGAATGGTTCCTGGGGTCTGGGCTCCAAGCTCCATGTACTCCGTCTTTACTGTGTTGAGTCTTAAGCCATGCTGTTCCAACTGAGTCTTCCACATCTGTACATCGTCTTCTAGCTCATTCCTGCTTCTTGCCATCAGAATCACGTCATCCGCATATATCACAGCCCATGGTGGTTGACGTATGAATCTACTGGTTATCGCATCCATGACTGTGATGAAGAGTAGTGGCGACAGTACAGATCCTTGATGCACACCTGCTTTTATCGGGAATTCTTCTGATCTTCCTGCTGCTGACTGCACGTAGCTGGTCGCATTCTTGTAGATCATCTTAGTCCACTGCACGTACTCTTCTGGGACCATATGCTTTCGTAACGACCACCATATGATGTCATGCGGCACCTTGTCGAACGCCTTCTCCAGGTCGAGGAACGCTGTGTGCAGCTCACATTGTTTTTCCCTGTTTCTCTCCATCACTATTCTGGCGGTATGGATGGCGTCTGTCGTGCTGCGGCCTTTCACGAATCCACATTGATTGGATGCCAACTCTATGATGTTTCGGAGCCTCGTCTCTAGTATCCTTTCGAATATCTTCAACGTGTGGCTCATAAGTCGTATAGGCCTGTATGTGGAACATTCAGCTATATCGCCTTTATTCTTCCATATTGGTATCGTCGTGCTTCTACACCAGTACTTCTACGGCATCTTTCTGGAGTCTACTATTCGATTCAGCAGTCGCGTCAGCCATGTAACTCCTGTCTGTCCGCACTTTCCAGAACTCGCTCGGGATGTCATCTGGACCTGTTGCCTTGCCGTTCTTTGTTTTCATTATGGCGATTCGAACTTCTTCTTCCGTGATGGCCGGTACTGGTCCATGTACAGTCTCAGCCGCTGCAGCTGATGAGTATTCGTAGCTTGTGGATGCCGTTTCTGCGAAGTGCTCTCTCCATCTCTTGTTGATCTCTTCAGGTTTCCTCAACACTCTTCCATCTACATCTTTGATATTGCAGAAGTGCTCCACGTCTTTGGAGGCGTTTGCTCTTCTTCTTGCGAGCCTGTAGATCTCACGTTCACCTCCGTGACTGTGCAGCTTCCTGTATAGCTCCTCCACGTACGCTTCTTTCGCTTGTTTGACGCTCCGTTTCGCAGCTCGTTTGGCGTCTACATATGCCTGCCGCGTTTCTTCTGATTTTGTCTTCTGCCATATTTTGAAGGCTGTCTTCTTCTTCTTGATCACGGACTGCACGTCATCATTCCACCACCAAGTTTCCTTATCGAGTTTTGTTCTTCCTGGCTTCGTACGTCCTAGTAGATTAGTGGCTATCCGATGGACGTTGTTCTTCAGATTCTTCCAGGAGTCTTCTGGCTCTTTTTCTAGCTGTGGTAGGGCGGATTCCATGGCTGCTCTAACTTCGTCGTTGTCTTTGAGCTTCCACCATTTGATGCGTGCTACTTGCTCTGTCGTTGTTTTTTTGCCTGTCGATTGGAATATTCAGATCCAGAATCAGTGGTCGATGTTGTGGTATGCAGTCTTCACCGGGTATGACTTTGCTGTTCTTCACATACTTGAGCTCGTCTTGTCGTACAGCCCAGAAGTCTATGGCCCGTAGTAAAGCTCATTCAGTTGAGGTGAATTCAACTTATCCCATCAGTTCACCTTAGGTGAGGTGAACTGATCACCGTCCACGTTCCCATGCTATAAGATGGTCAAGTCAACTGATAGTTGACCATCTGTCCACCTGCCGCAGTCAACTCTTCCACATCAGTTCACGTTCAAGTCACCTCAACGTGAACGGATGTTAGAGTGATCCAAATAGTGTGTAGAAGAGGAGACGCAGACAAGAGGTGACTGCATCTAACATAAGTTGCTCCTGAGTAACTTACGATACACACAACTTTGCCAAAAAATGCAGAAAAAATCGGCGCAAAACTGCACAATACCGGCGCCCGAAAAGGGAAGGATCGATGAACAGCTGATTTTGGCGACAAAAGCAAGGATAAAAGTTTTCTTCTTTTTTTTTGCAGAGCAATCTTAATTTCTTGTAAAAACTACTTTAGAAGAGAATCTACTTATTTATTACGTTTTATTTATGTTCCAAAAATTTCAGTTTTTCATAAATTCTCCGTCAAAATATGTCAGTTTTGTTTTATCTGTCCATTTGCTAAGTGATATCCTTGTTAGCGGTCACCATCGATTTTTTTCGACAGTGGCCGCTATCAAAGATTGTCCGGCGATGCAGCAAAAGTTGTGGCGCTAGCCGGTGTCGAACCACGACCGCGCGCTTGTGATTCCAATCGCTTATCCGTTTGACCAGACCAGCTCAAGTGGTTGGTTTTTTGAGAACACATGTGGTTATCATGTCTAGGAAGCGATCCACATCCAAATCAATAGCTAACTGGATGCTGGACTGAAGCGCGATGACCTCAACTCCGGTCCGCGTCGAGAGAGATGCCCGGATGGGGGGTTTACTACGGGCCTATTTGTGATTTCCGATCTCCACTGGCGTACGTGATGAGGTGATTAGGCTTCTTAATGAAGTATGTGTTTGCTAGCGCTAAGTCATGTGCCGTGGCGAATTCCAGGATACGCTCTCCTTCTTCGTTGCGTGTTCCGTATCCGTGATTACCGTGACATTTACTAGCACCGTATCGTTGTTCACCGACATGACCGTTTAGATCAGCACCAATCAGTAGCATCTCGTCATTTGGTATCAAGCTTGTGTAGTCGTCAAGTTGATTCCAGAATTCATCTTTCTCCATCTGTGTGCAACCCACTTGAGGTGCATAGGCGGTTATGATTCGGAGAATTTTCTTCCCGGTATCCACTCTGATGCACATAATTCGATCACTTATTCGGTCCACGCCAGCGATTCTACTCCTTAATGCTTCTGAAACCACTATACCGACGCCGTTTCTGGTGTTACTCGATCCTTTGTAGAGAAGCTTGTAGCTCCCTCGACTTCTCCCCTCTCCACTTTGTCTCCTGAATGCAGGCGATGTCAACTCTACGTCTTCGTAGAAGATCAGCCAATTCGCGATGTCGTGCTGTGAGTGATCCTACGTTGATGGTGGCTAGACGTAACCTTGAGGACTTGAATACTCGCCTATGGTGAGCTAGCTTCTTCAACCGTCCCCGCTCACCCTGTTGAAACGGTAACCCTAGCATACTGTTCGCACTCGTCGGGCTCGAATGCGCGTCGCCTCCGGGGAACGCCCTAGCTTTTACTCGAGATATCCGATGAGACATACAAAAGCATCTGATGCGACGGGGTTTCTTCTTCAGCCGGCTTGTCGCTTGCTTCCTTTGGATGAGCAGCCTGACGCTGGAATCGTGGGCAGAGCTTTTTGCCAAAGAAATTAGGGCCGCCGCGGAATCGAACCTGTGACCTTCCTCGCCGTAGTCAAGGGCACTAACCTCTCGGCCAGCTCTGCCCTTGTGGGGGCATTTCATAATAACGAAATTATATAAGTCGCTCTGTCAATCAGAAGACAATTCTGCAGCTATGCTGAACGTTTGTTTCCAGGAGAGCTGTTTTGAATATCAAATTATCACTGGCCTCACCACTTCATAATAACGAAATTATTAGGTCGGTGCAAAAGTTTTGTCAGTTCAATTCATCGACAAACACGTTAGAATGAAGATAAACTAAATCTTCAAAATGTACCCGATGCAGAATTTCTTCCTCTTTCCAGCAACCGAACTTTCATTGTGTTTCATTGCGAGAGTGACGAGATATTAGCTGGAAATTACAACCACTCGTTTTTACTCCAAATTTCGCTAATTTTCAAAATTTTTGTATGAGACTTTCGGGGAAGCCCTAGTGACCAGCAGATAGGGCAAACCTTTTGCCAACTTATGCACTCTTTTGTAGCCCTACAGCTTGCTTTTCAGAATTTCTGCGATTTATTTTTTGACGTGACCAAATTTTACATTCAGCCTATTTCAAGCTCGTAGAACACAAAATGTCGGACACTTCAGCCACCATTCGAGGCAACTTTTTCTCCTCCTTCTAACGCTTGTCCTTCTTTGTCAAGACCGGCGAAATTTGTGGGGAAAATAGCAATATTTCTCAATTTCAGGAGTGCGCACTGACGTAACCTATGTTTCAAAATCTTCATAATTTGAAGCGAAAAGCTCATTTACTTTGTAACGGTAGCGGTAGTAATAATCAAGTGTGGAAACCCCAGTATTCTGTAGGTTTTGCAGTGTTTGGTGCAATAACAGGTTATGCGATTTTTCCAAAACAACAAGCCTTTCAAAAAATTATTTGGCATAAATCTGAAAAAGCAGCTGAAAAAAAATTGCATAAATTGTGAAAAAAAAATTGCATAAATTGGCAAAAGGTTTGCCCTATCTGGCAATTATTAGAGCTCCTCCGAAAGTCTCATACAAAAATTTTGAAAATAAGCGAAAGTTGGGCATGCTAAAAACGAGTGTTTGTAATTTCCAGCAAATATCTCGTCACTCTCGCAACGAAACACAATGGAAGTTCGGTTGCTGGAAAGAGGAAGAAATTCTGCACCGGGAACATTTTGAAGATTTAGTTTATCTTCATTCTAACGTGTTTGCCGATGAATTGAAAAAAATGACAGAACTTATGCACCGACCTAATAAATAAGTCGCACTGTCAATCACACGACAATTTTGCAGCTATGCTAAACGCTTGTTTCCAGGAGAGCTGTTTGACGATGATTTATTTCTTGGAAACAAATCATCGCCATAGCTTCGGCTATCTAAGGGGCCTCCCATAGGACCGAAGCAGCATTGTTACACTTCGGACTTAGCGCGAGCCGACTGTCATATTCGAGATGAAACCGATTGCCCTTGTTCTGCTCTTCATTCAGGTTCACTTTCATTGCCTAAAAACAGGCAATTTTCGCCATTCTTCTGTACCGCATTTTAATCTGTCTTCTTTCAGGCAGAATGTATTTCGTCTTGCATTTTCGATAAGGTTGACCACTTGAGCAGCTGTAAACGTTACCAGAGGTTCTACGGAAATGAGAATCAGTGCTTCGCTGTGTGCTTTGAGGATAAGAACTGCGTTGCAATGGCGTACAATACAGTTAGTTATTTGCATTTCTATACAGGGTGTCCCAAAATAATGTGCACACTTGGTTTTGAATGACTCTCTTATTATGAGGTCTTTCGAGAAGCGGTGAGCGCCATTTTGTAGAGCTGGCTTCAACTTAGATTTGCAGTATAGAGCGAATCACCGACCGCTCTTCATTACTGTAGGATTACGGTAGAAACTTGAAAGAGGGTTTTGGGCCATGAAAGGCCATATTTTTGCCTCAGAAAGGAATCAAAACAGCATGAAAACTTTTACACTAGGCCAATTAGAGTTGCTGATTTCAACTGAAAGTTCCCAACTTATTATGAAGCTTCACTAAAGAGTTATGCGAGGTAAGAGGTAGCGGCCACATCGTTTAGGAAGCTTCGCAATCTTGTGAATAGTTGAGTATTGAACTCAGCGTCCATAAAAACACTACTACACAAGTTTTCACATTTTTGAAAAATATTGAAACGGCAGCCTTTTCCACATTGACACCACTCGCTCTATACTATAAATCTAAGTTGAAGCCAGCTCTACAAAATGGCGCTTACCGTTTCTCGAAAGACCTCATGATAAGAGAGTTATTCAAAATCAAACAGTGTGCACATTATTTTGGGACACCCTGTATAGTAATGAAATCATCCATGATGAAGGATCCACCTATAATAGCGTATTAAATGTAATGGCGAGAAAGCTAAAGTATTTCATATTATCTTGTGTCTCAAGTTACGCCCACGCAAACTTGTCAGCCTTGCCAGCATACTTTCGTGTTGGCGAAAAAGTCCCAAAGTTTCTATTCTGCAAACGTAATTGGTAGTACTTCCGCTTTGGTATACACCAAGCTGGTACCAAACGTTGTATAACTGTTTACTGGATAGCAGCGGCGCAGCCGCTGACTATCAACAGTGAATCATTGCGGAACAGCCGCTGACGATAGTGGTAATAATCGAACCAACAATAGAACTGAGTATTCAGGCTTTTTTATGCCACTATTTTGGGCGTGGATAGCCTGAATGCTCACTTCTGGTAAATAACTGTATCATACAGAATCAAGGATTGCCTACATGAAAGTAGGCGCCGCCAAGTAGACTATCGAGCACACTGAAGGGGTGACCTGGCGACTCAAGTAGTCAGTGAACAGTAATGTTTGTCGAGAAGCAGTGGATACTGAACGTAGCATACAACATGATTCTACAATGATGAAGGTCGTAGATTCGCAAATAATCTACGACATCCGCGGTCGATGTCAGATAACTACAATATAATCAGCTTCAAGTACTACTCGGTAGCAGGCGCTATCTTAGGCCCGTATGCACGTACATCCCCGCTAGGGAGGGGAGGGGATCTGAGAGGGGATGCGTCATATCTCGCCACTCTACGTATCTTTCTTCTTCCTTCTCTACCTTGCTTATGAAGGTTTTCATACCCTAATACCTGCACATAATTGATGCCAGGTTACTGGCGTGATTAGTTAGATTTTCACTATTTTGTGTGATCCCCTGGGGATCCCCTGCTGATCCCCAGGGGATCACCTCTCATTTTCAAAGTGATTTATCTTCCTGAAAACTCAGTGAAAACGCTGTAAAATTGTACTGTGGATATACTACGGCACTGCTAAAGATGTTTTTAGTAGAAAAAAGTGAAATCTCAGGATATCGAAATCTTCGGTATTCCCTGGCTCGAAAGCTAGGGATCATCGAAAAATTCACAATCTTCAGATCCCATTTCTTATGTCGAAAACATGCTTAGCAGTGCCGTAGTTTATCCTCAGTACAATTTTGCGGCGTTTCCATTAACTTCTCAGGAAGATAAATGGCACTGAAATTGAGAATTGATCCCCTGGGGATCCCCTGGGGATCACACAAAATAGTAAAAATCTAATCAGTTATGCCAGTAACCTGGCATCAATTATGCGCAGGTATTAGAGTACGATAACCTTCGTAAGCAAGATAGAAAAGGAAAAAGAAAGATACCTAAAGTAGCGAGATATGATTCATCCCCTCTCAGATCCCCTCCCCTCCCTAGCGGGGATGTACGTTCATACGGGCCTTAATTTTACAGTAGGCAACGAATCCTTGACCGCTCCTCATTAATGTAGGTTTACGTTAGCACCTTTGAAAAAGGTTTTAAGCCAGTATATTGCCGCAAAATAGATACTCAACAAGACGAAAATGTTATCATTAGGCCGAATTAAGGTTATGAGCAGAAGCGCGTACTCTACAGTAAGGCTTTTCTTATGAGCTACTAGCTTGCTTATCCGGCTCCCTCGGCCCTGTCAAAACACTGTAATAAAGATCCCATCCCTATCCCTGTACAGCCTTTTCCTGTGCCCACTTCTACACTTCATTTCCCGTCTCTGAGTTGTTTCGAAATCAGCATGCCTACTTACCCCCCCCCCCTGTGCCAAACTCTCAGCCCTTCAGCTCAAATTTTGAAAAAAATCGATAAAATCGCTGAAAGTAATAGGTAAGGTAATAAAAACTAATATTGTACTCGTAATCAGCATGCTCGATTACCCCTCTGTGCCAAGTAGCTCAAACTTTGCAAAAAATCGACCATAATTCTGAAAACTAACATTGTATTCGCCATGCCCACTTACCCCCCCTGTGCCAATGCCAACTCCCAGCCCCGTAGGTAAACTCCTCAAAAAATCGACAAAAATCGATAAAATCGATGTCGATCGATTTTATCGATTTTTGTCGAAAAGTAGCCTAGACACGCTCCCCGTCCCGAAGTATATGTGTGCCAAGTTTGGTCCAAATCGGTTCAGTAATAAAAATTTTTATTCCGCAAATACGTACACACGTACATACATACAGACAGACAGACATTCAGCTTTATATATAAAGATGCCAAGTTAACCGCGATAATGTTATTTTAGTGTTTCTTGACAATGCATCCATTTAAATCGCTTTAAAATTCATAAAAAGTTGTCTGAAGAAATCAGCACGTCCGAAAACACTGCTATACAACTATTGCAAATTTCTAGAAACTTACTCTTCTCTCTCGCTTGCCTTCCTTATATCATATACTATGCATGCGATAGCCATAGACTCCCTAAACCAGCAAAATTTAGTTTGTTCAAAATTGTATATTTTGAAAAAATTATACGAAAATCGAAAGTCGGACAGAACTTTTGAAACAACATAGTATTAGGTTGTCTCATTATTTCAATTTGACTTTCTAGTCCAATAATCCATACATTATACTTTTCAATTCTAGATAGCTTTCAGGGTGCTATACGGTGGAGCAAATCAAACTCTGCGAGAATACATGTAAACGTTTGCACCAGTTTGAGTTACCTCCTTTTTGAAGGTTAAAATCTAAGAAGTTTCGGATGTTTAATTGGGAAATATTATACCTTTAAACTATACCTGAAATTTAGAAAAACCCTAAAAAATTTCTTACTAGCTTAAGCATACAAAGCACACTTTTCACATCAGACGCTCATAGTGCTCTGCCGTATTCTATCCTCATTAAGCCGGCTGAAAAATAAGTTTGTTTTGGCATAATTTTCACGGAAATTCATTTTGTTGCTCTTTGTCTAAGATTTTTGCGAAGAAGTGAGTTGAAGTTCCTGCTATCGCACATATCACCTACTCGAAACTTTTTGTATCAGTAAAGGACGGTCACGCTCCAACATAGCTCAATTCCCAAACGCTCATATTTGATTTTCTAAGTTTCGCTTTTATTTTGGAATGAATGAATAGATGAGTTAGCGTCTGATTGCAGACAGGTTTTTTTCTCTAGCGAATAACAATAAAAATTGTGATCTGCAGTATGACTTTATTTAAAAACAAATTTTTCTCACATTTGCGCGCAATAAAAATGGGGGACCTCACTTCCTTGAGCCTCTCCTTGTTTAAAAATAAATTCTGGTGGAACAGAGTACACACTTCAAATCTTATCAGAGTGCTCTTTTCAGAAATAACAGACATCAAAGATTTTTCTACAACATTCGTAGGAGCCGCAGAAGCGAGCAAACTCATATGTCAGCCAACCTGATGGAAATGGAACGAAAATTTTCAAGTTTTTCAAGCTATGCTGTTCGCCATAACTGTTATATAATGCCTACGTTTGAAAATATAACCGTAAACTTTCACTTTTCTAGATCCGATATCTTTCAAAAATAGCGCATGTAGAAAGCAATTTTATGTTTTCACTTCTATTTTGTTGTATTCTCGGTTTTTAACCGAAGTTTCGAAGAAAACATAATTTTTCCATTCTGAGCGACCAAATTTTTTTAGACTTTGGCTTCAATAAGTTGAATCGAAGCTGTCGCGAACTTTCATGCCATCTTGTAGAACTGGCCTTGCTCTATCGAATGATACTCCAAACCTAAAACTAGAAGAGTATATGACTCACTGCAGTACAAAGTGAAAGCTGAAAAAAAACTCACCAGACTTTCTTGATACATTGGAGAGTATTAAACTATAGCGGATAAAAAAGTGGCAGATAGGAACGAAATGTGGCGGTTGCCTTAATCTTTACATATATAGAGCAGAAAATCTGTGAGTTTGTGCGTTTGTGCACATTCCCAGTAGTGCAGGATGTGTAGGATGTGCAGGGTCAGGGTGTGCAGGGTGTTCACGGTGTGCAGGGTGTGCAGGGTGTGCATGATGTGGAGCTTAGACTAATAGACTGGCTCCAAACCGGAGTGAAACCCGGGATGCCTGCTCGTCTCTATATAAAGCAGAAAATCTGTAGGTCTGTGCACATTCCTCATAGTCATGATGGATGAGGGGCGAAGCGCATTTTGATTTGCTGGTCATCAAAACATGGTAAGGACGGTAGGAAGCGAACCCAAGATAAAATTAAAAGAAGGAACGTTTGCTACCTGAGAGGTCAAGCACAATAGACCGACTCCAATTCGGAATGGGATCCGGGATGCCAGCTCGTTTTTCATATTTTCGTTCTGTATCGACAAAATTCTCATTTTCATTTTGTGATTTAGGTGAAAGAAGCAATTATTTAGAAACTATGTGGAACACGGTGAATTGCCCAACTAAAATTCAAGTCATTCTATTTCAGGAAGAAAAAAGTTGCAACCTTTACAGCGTCGGAAGTACTTCATATAATTGCATAAGCACCTCTGTCTGCTACACTCTTCAACGTGACAAAGTAGATCCAGTGTGCCAAAGATTTGTGAACTTTTGAGTAAGAAAGCGTGTAATTGCCACTTTGTATCGCTGCTTGGTTGCCGGATTTTAGCAAGGTTTCATTAATAAAGTGTTGCTTTCGGATTTCATAATGAAGACACAGTCAAACAAAGAGCTACTCGAGATCGGCAGCAAACGAGATGTGCCGAGAGGTCCATGCATGTAACTCGCTGTCACTGTTCGCTCGTTTACTCAATACTGATGTCGCTCTTAACGCTTCAAGTCACTTGTTGCGCAGATCAACAAATTAGTTTCATTATGCAAGGAAACTTTTCATTAGCCCTGCTAGGTATTCTTCTCACTTGGTGAGCTAAAAATGCAAGTAAAAGAAATCTTTCGTTCAATGATTTATTGCTGGATTTGATCATTTCGCTTCAAGAGCAGGTAACTTGTTGATTATCGTTGCTAATCGGGCATACCGTATTCAAGCGCGAGATTGGACCATGTGGAACAGTGTTGCTCGAAACACTGCTTCATAGCAACAAGCTGTGAAAAGCGGTGGCTTGTGCGCGTGACATCCTGATGTCCTGAGTGGCTTCTTTTGCGAGTAATAACTCTCCTATGCCCCATTCCTTATACTTATGTAAAAATGGCTTGCTTACAAGGGAAAGAATTTTATAAATTGCAATCGCTTCACACAAATGAAGGACAAGATCGATATGCAAAGATATTTTTAAAGCTGTACCATCCATCAAGCTGCATTCTCTCGTATGATAGAATGCTTGAGTGGGATCGAACTGTAAACATTCACACAGCATTATTATCCATTCCCTTATCTCTGAGCTACTTCGAAACGCTTTTATTTTGATGACAAATACATTCAAGTTACGGTCTTTTTCAACCCAGAGTAGGCGAAACAATTCGAGTGGAGCAGAGCGTCCGCACCGCCACTGGCTTAGAGAGGAATTAGAATGAAGAGACGCAAACTGCAAAGCGGCGCGAATCGTTGCAAAGCGGACTCCCGCCGGTCCAATTTCCGCCCAAACTGAGTTGAAATCTACTAAAAATCCACGAGCATTTCTAGACATCGATGGAACATCACTAGTAGAATAAACCGATTTGCCATTGAAGGGTAAAAGAATTAGTAGTCATAGTAGTGATGGGCGGAAGGTTGCGCACATACACTGACTTACCAAAACCGTCAAAATACTAGGGTGAACGGTAAGGAGTGGGGCACCTGAAGAATAGCTGTAGATTTCTCAAGAAAGAAAAGTGATTGAACTTTCCAGTTTCGAGAGATATTAGAGCATATTGTGCTCTCTTAGATAACACCTATATGAGGTCCTTAACATGCTTGATAAGTTTTATACTTGCTAAAATGCAAAGTGAGTCACTTCGACAAATTGTAAACTTCGAGCAGTATCTGCGCAGTGAAACAGGTGAGAACATCCGAAGTGCCACTGCTGCAATGTTGAAGGTGTAGTCCAATGGCTAACCAATGGCTTGCTGGTCGCAACGGTTAAAGTCAGTAGACAGATAACAGATATGGTCATTAGCATCTTTTGGAACAAAGATGCGTGTAATTTACTTCTTTGCAAGTGAACGCAAGTTAACTGGCTACTCTCTGATAGAGCTAATTACGCTCTTTCCATCCATATGCACATACCCCAATTTCCATCTGTCTTTGGAAGATATAGGTAAAACATTTTCTGCTTTTAATGCACCAGAAAACCGCGATTTTTCAAGCATTTTGTTTTTCTTTATCCAGAAATAAAGAGGAATCCCATATGCTTAATACAGTTCGAAATAGCAAGAAGAGCCGTTTCAACGGTAAGCCACTTGCTCTATAATTTCATAGTATAGCAACGCAAGTGGAGCGATGTTATATACATACTAGCCACCCTACGGGCCGCTAGCAAGTGGGTTGAGGCCAATACATTAGTGAGTCAAGGCTCACTTATGTGCACACTAACAATAGTTTCTCGTTTTTCAAAGCGTCCAGTTTTTACAGTAAACAGTGGATACTACTAAATGATGATCATTAAAAAACGACATTTGAAAAAAACTATTTGTTTCATGTTGCAGCTTACGGCACAGTAACAAACGAAACTACTAAAAATATGCGGCGTTGTTTTTGAGCACTAATAGTTTGACCAAATTATATCGGATTGCTGTGGGTTATTCGGAAAGTTCTGCCAATTTTTCACAAACAAGGCTTCCTCAGCAAAGTGATCAAAATTCAAGTGCGCTTCCCTGAAGTTTCAGCAAGGGTACGAATTCTTTCACTTCCCAGAAGTCCATGCATTGATTTAAATTCCTTTCGCACCTTAGCGCTTCTATCAGAGGTGAAGCGATAACCTTGATTGACAAAGTTTTCCCACAAGACAGCCTTTTCTTTAGATCCTCAATTTTCTAGCGCTATAAATTTCCCTTTTTTATTTAACTTTTTCCTTAAATAACGCGGAGTTCGCAAAACACCCCTCAGCCCCACTTTGAAACCGCCGTCACTTTTTTTCGCGTGCCTAAAACCCCTTGTAATGAATCCAAAGGTTTTGATACTACAGAGCTTTTTTAAAAGTGAAGCGAAATCTAGTAAAAACCCAAGCAAAATCTATTGGATACTTTTCCGGAGTAGCGGAATTTTTTGTAATTCCGAAATTTCATGCACGTGCAGATAACTACAGTACTTCAAAGCCTCTGCCTTTCGCAAAACGACGCAAAACCCGCTCGACGCCTCCAAAGCTTTCCTATCAAAAATATAACATTTTCTATACACTCAGAAATCTCCACAGTTTAAAACTTTTTTGGACCTCGCGGCTTCCTACCAGAGAAGATGCAATCCTTTCACACATCTGAAACTCTGTTAACAGTATCGCCGTATTTTTTACATTTCTCCAGTCCCAAGCAATGGCAAAAAAATTTTTATGATGTTCTCTCAATGAGCAACACGCACCTATTAGAAAACACTTTGCCTAAACTACCGCCATTTCTTTCATATCGTTGAAAGTTCTAACAAAAGATCCAAGTTTTTTACAACTCTGACTTTCTGTCAAAAAACGGGGCCCCTTGAGCATCCTTTAGATCTCTTACTAAACAAACAGAGACTTTATAAGGATACAAAATCCATCCATCCATACAAATTTCTTTGATGCTCCAGGCCTCCTTGCCAAGGCCTCCTTCCACTCGAAATTATGCAGTGCAAGCATTTCCTTCTAAATTTAAGAAAATCCGGCCAGAGTGAGTCGGAATCCTTTTCTTGTTGATAATCCAAACAGAAATTGTAAGAAATTCCCTCACCTTCAGACACCATTTTAAAGTGACCTTTCAGATTTCACGGGACCCTTTAGGTACCCCTCATTTTTTTGTCAGAACAGTACCTGTATTTCCTTCATAAACTCTTCTTATGAAGAGTACAGGATTTGTTTTCCAAATCCGTAAGAGACCATGCGAAAAAGCACCAAAAGCATCAAATCTTCAGCATCTTCATTAAAAGCAAAATGAAAAGGTCTTTGTAATGCCGTCTTGTCTCATAAACCCTGAATTGCGCTTTTCAGCAAAACCCAAGTTTACACTGCAATCCTGAAAGCAAAAGTGGAATTTTTCACAGATTTGACGATTTTCAAAAAATCAAGCTTGAAAAATTTCTTTCGTAAAAGCATTCTACAGTAGAATTGTAACGGTAAAAACATTCTACACTGGATTATCGAGCCGTCAGCAAGACCGGAATTGCACTACTCATTGCTAAGGGCAAAAGCAGTTTTTTAGAGTAGTCAGAAAAATTGCAAAAACCAAGTGCGAAAGGTATGTCGTGACCTGCTGCAATTATTATCAAGTCGTTTTTTCCAGCGAAAATGAGATTTGCACATTGCCAAAATGGAATCTTTCAGAGTGTAGAAATTTGTATCGAGTGCAAGAATTTCCTGCAAGACAATCTGCAGTAAAAACCTTTTGGTTATCTTCAAGTATACAAATCCATTGAGAGCAGCTCTCACCAAATTTACAAAAATACTTTTAAAGAAAAGCACCAAATTTACAAAAATACTTCTAAAGAAAAGAGTCTCTTTGGGAATAGTTCGCAAATAAGTGTAAGCCAAACTGTCTTTCATACCAAGCTCAAAAGGGGGGGGGGAGGGGAGAGAGAGAGGGAGCAACAGTAGGACTCCTCAGGGTAGAAAAACCCAAGAGTATCTTCTTTTCTGAGTTTTCCTTTGACCACTCTTAGTTTAAGGTAATGTCCTGCCGCATGGAGTCCCTCTCCTTCAGGCCAGCAAGACGAAGTTCGCCCTGCTTTTTTCTTTGTTTGACAGCAGGAGTACGCTTTTTTTTTACTCTAGTTGAATCCAAGCTTCTTTCAATAGATTTTGATAGATTGTCTGTGAAAAAATGGGATTTTTAAGAAAAATTTGAAGATGAAGTCCCTCGTCCTTCCTGCCAGCAAGATCTTGTTCACCTTGCTCTTTTCTTTTTGGGCAGAAGTAGGAATTCCCCAGTGAGAAAAAAAAAACCTAAAACTTCTTTGGACAAATTTCAAAATTGGTTTGGAAAACCTTGGACTTCGAAAACTTCGCGTTTATAAAGTCCCTGGTCCCTTCCAAGGGACCATGTTCGCCCTGCTCCCCCTGGTCCCTTTTTGGGCAAAAGTAGGAATTCCTCAGTGAGAAAAAAAACCTAAAAGATTTTTCTCAAGAGTTTGTTTGTGAGCCCTTGGAGTTCTTTAGAAAAAAGTTCGTGCCTCATAGAGCGCCCCTGGTCCTTTCTGCCAGCGAGACCATATTCACCCTGCTTTTTCTTTTTGGGCAAAAGTAGGAATTCCCCAGTGAGAAAAAAAACCTAAATGTTCTTTCGACAAATATCAACTTTTGTCTGTTAAACTTTGGAAATTCATTTCGCGCCCATAAAGTCCCTGGTCCCTTCCAAGGGGACCATGTTAGCCCTGTTTTTTCCTTTATGGGCAAAAGTAAGAATTCCAGTGAGAAAAAACCTAAAAGTTCTTCGACAAATTTCAAAAGTAATTTGGAAAACCTTGGAACTTCGAAAATTTCGCGCCCATAAAGTCCCTGGTCCCTCCAAAGAGACCATATTCACCCTGCACTTTTCTTCTTGGGCAAAGTAGGAATTCCTCAGTGAGAAAAAAACCTAAAAGTTCTTTGAGCAAATTTCAAAATTAGTTTGGAAAACCTTGGAACTTCGAAAATTTCGCGCAGATAAAGCTCCTGGTCCCTTCCAAGGGGACCATGTTCGCCCTGCTGTTTCCTTTTTGGGCAAGAGTATAATTTTTCAGTGAGAAAAAAAACCTAAAAGATTTTTTTCAAGAGTTTGTTTGTGAGCCCTTGGAGTTCTTTAGAAAAAAAAGTTCGTGCCTCATAGAGCTCCTGGTCCTTTCTGCCAGCGAGACCATATTCGCCCTGCTCTTTTCTTTTTGTGCAAATTGAGAATTCCCTAGTGAGAAAAAAACTAAAAGTTTTTTCGACAAATATCAAATTCTGTCTGTAAAACCTTGCAACTTCGTTTCTCGCCCATAAAGTCCCTGGTCCTTTCCAAGGAGGCCATGTTCGCCCTGCTGTTTTCTTTTTGGGCAAAAGAATTTTCCAACAGTGAAAGCTTTCAAAAGCATTTTCTCTTGATGGATCATGAAACAAGGAGACTGAATGAAGATACTGTCTATGGAAGTGTCAAACAGAAATCAAACTTCGTACAAAGTAAATGCTTGCAATACCCCATGCGAATTCAGTGCGATTAGCAGTGCCACTGATATTTTGACAACCACCAAAAAATAGATTGAAATCTTTCATTGCTCAACTGCTTTTTCCTTTGAGGGTGTGGAGTTACGTCAATTAAGAAAGCTTGCAGTTGGTTGTCGGACGACGTAGTAAACTACGCGACATAGTCAAAACCCGGAAAATTCGGCTATCGCAGAAGCCTGGTGATTACAAAACAGCGTTCGTTGAACAAATCGAAGCTACCCATGTATAAGACGGTCTCGAACTTTTAGAAAAAGTCTATAATAACAATTATTTTATTTATGCACTTGTAATTTATGTATTCAATCGCATAACTGTGGAAAAAAAACGTGTTGCGACTCGGTGGGCTCAGCACTCCCTTGCCTCGCTCGACTGCCTGTACAACCCTGCACCTACTACCTACAAAACTTAGCGGCGGTTGGCCATTCCGGCGCATCCAACGACTACCCCACTGGTGGTAACAAGACATAGCACGAAACGCGCGATTAGATTTCTAACATTTATCTAAATAACAGCAAACTACATTACGAAATAGGCTAAACTATTAAAACACCTAAATTAAAGGAAAATGACAAACGGGACGAGTCCGCCTCGTCCCAAGCCGCCGATGAACATCAACCTAATTCCAACACACGATGTCAGGGGAATCACCTGGGTCGACCGCCTACTCTCGCCTCCGCATAGGAAAGTTGCGACCCTCACCACTTCCGGTACTAACTTTTCCACAAAAGCTCCAAACTTTCCTCGCGCGTTAGCGCGGCACAATCCAAAAGCTGTAACAATCACTTGCTCGCAAGACTTCATCCACGGGAGCTTGCCGGGTTAGCTGCCAAGCACAACCAATAAAGTGAACGTGAGAAATCAGAAAATAATTTGAAAACGAGGTCGGAAATCAGAGAGGCATATGCCGCCAACTGCGCGGCCTTATATACCCCTCGACCTGACAACGCGCCCAAGCGAGGAGAGGTCCGGGCGCGAGTTTAAAAAGCGCGCCCGATTCGGCGGCATGCAGTGCTCCCGGCACCTGAATCGAGGAGAGGCTTGCATCGCGCGAGCCGCGACAAAACGCATCAACGCATCATCAATAATGCAAATCTCCCGATTATTTCCAGTCAAAATGATTGCGGACGTAGGAGAGGCAGTATGCTATGCTGATTATTTGTGTGTTGAATAAAAAAGCTTCAGCTTCCATCAAGCTGACAAAAATAGGGAGCGTTGACTTGAATGTTGGGTTTTTGGATTTTGTGGCAGATTTGTGATGAATTTTGTTGGGATTTGTGGGCATGATGATTGTTCTTTTCCAGATCTAACCACCCCCTTCAAGACCATAATTCATGGAATACTCAATTTTTTCGTTAAACAATCAGACTTTACCCCAAGCTTCAAAAGAGGTTTTCCATAGAAAACTTGTGCGTGAAAGGAGTACGAACCTCCACAAGGAGGCTAAATGTTCGATATTTGTAGAGTGAGGCTGACAGAAAGCCGTTCAATGATATCAAAACTGTAATCGTCTTGCAAATGGAACTCAACGAAAGAGAGATCGATAGCTAGAGAGCGATTCCGTACACAACCATTCCAGCTACCATGACACATTGCTATTTCAACACTTAGCAAGTGCAGCAACGAAATCGATAAAGGTGGCCGATAAGTAATCGATAATTCTGAAATTCATTGAATCTGTGATCAGCATGTTCACAGACACCCCTGTGTCAATTCTCAGCCGCTTAGCTCAAAGTTGAAAAATCTCCGCTCCGCCCCGGGACCCATAGTGCGAGCAAATCTCTCGCCGACATAATGGCTACTGGCCTCTCCTCCCGTCATCACTGAGCGCCGTTATATTTTCCCATCCCTTTTTCTGGGATCCTTCAGCAACTGGACCCTCCTCATGCATGGGGTTAAGGATAGGAGGGACGCAGAAAACTCTGCCGTCGCGCTTGAAAGGATCGAATGTATATTATAGTAAGCATATGTTGTACTTGAGAATAAGAAACTCCGAATAAACTAATAAAATGTGAAGTTAAAAAATTTCATAAGCATCCATGTTCGACTATCCATAAATCTTGGCATAGTAGCACTCGTTAGTTGCTTGAGCGTAATCCAAGATTGGTACAGAACTTTATCGCACAGAATAACAGACTAATGTTTCGGCGAACTCGCCTTCTTCGGAGTCTGAAAAAGTCGAAGACACATAAGTAAACTATCCGATCAAACACCTCGTCGACTACAGAAAGTGTCGACGAGGTGTTTGACCGGATAGTTTACTTATGGGACGAGGTGTCGTGTCTTCGACTTTTTCGGACTCCGAAGAAGGCGAGTTTGCCGAAACGTTAGTCTTTTATTCTGTGCGATAAAGTTCTGTACCAATCTTGGATTACGCTCAAGCAACTAACGAGAAGATTAAAAAATTCTAAATAAAAAATAACGAATAAAGTCGAAACTTGGACAAATGAATCCCGAATAAAATTGGAACGTCGAATGTGTCAAATGGATGAATATCGATTATATCTGAACATTGGGAGTCGAATTTTGAATAAATATTCGAACGATTAAGTGAGCAACTATATCTAATTGCTGACATACCCGTCTAAAGCCGATTTATTCATGATAAGAGCCCTCACCCACCTGTGTCAATCTTCCGTAGCTGCCGTATGCTACAATACTTAGCCTGCTTATCAGGGACTTTCGTCTGTGTACTCACATTCAGTCGTGGAGAAGGCCTATGGTTTATTCGGCGAAGCAAGTACGAATGAACGTATAGCCCTGAGCATACCTGCTACCCTATTTTCAGGTGTATAAGCCGCACCCGTTGCACTCTAAAGGCGAACACGCTAAAAGACTGACTGTCATCATGGAGCGCGTTAAGTGAGAGCAGTATGAAAGCGACCGCTTCGCGAGCAGGATTGAGCAAGAGGTCAGGCACAAGTCCTTCACAAACGACCCCCCCCCCCCTGTGAAAGCTCCTAAAATAACCCCTTCGCTTCACCTCCAGGACCTTAGACTGTGTTATTTTGAAGAAGACCAGCCTTTACTGGAGTGTTCTTGTTTTTTTGGCCGTAGGCCCAACTTTCTGCGATTGCACCAACACGCAACTTGACGGCAAGTTTCGAACTTGGATAGCCCTCTTTTCAGAGCTATAATTTTCGCAGGGATGGCGTGTTTGGCCTCAAATTTTCAATATAGCAAGAAGAAGCTTTGCGCTCAATACTCATACTAGATAAGGGGCGATTTTTAAACATTGAAGGCAAGTTAATGGGGTCAGGCGCAACCCCTTAAAAGCTCAGGCCGCCTGAGCTTTTGAGGGGTTGCGCCTGACCCCATTAACTTTATTTCCGAAAAAGCTTTTCTGTCCAAGTTTTATGTGATTCGCTAGCACAATCCTCGAAGATTCCACAATAAGTGATTGAGCTTGTTTCGACTTGTTTCGGCCTTGTAGTAATCCGTAGAGTTGAAGCACTTAATGTGAAGAATGCGCCGGTTGGAAATTTGGCAGCACTGCTTACTACACTATTTGAAAGCGATATGAAGCCTGATTTCTAGCATATACTTGTAGGGAACGTTACTTTGTTATGAGTATAAAAAAGCTGACTATTTTCACTTTTGAAGCCAAGTTAATCATGTTTGAAAACCACGCTTTCTAGACGTTGCGAAACACTAGAAAATGCGGTAGGTAATGACTTTGGAGCTCATAGAGGTAGTCTGACATGCAAATAATACTCACACAGCAAGCTTACTTGGCGACCTCATGATATGTGAAGGTAAAAGATGAAGGCTTGAATTTGGCTGATTTGATTGTGGAAACTATCAGTATGCTGTTTACGACCGTCGCAGGGCTCAGCACAGCTGGCACCTGGTCAAGCTGGATATCGTTTTTAGGGCGGAAAGCAAAGGGGATATCGTTTCTACAGGGGCCGAGGCGGAGAACTGCCGCAAAAATGCCGCCGGCATGCCACCGGCATGCTATTGGCAAGCTGTCCATCAACAAACAAAGGCGTTGTTTTCAGCCAAAACGCAATAGTATGACACCAAATTTGGTGTGTGCATGCGCGTTGGTGGACCGGAACTACGGGCGAAAAATTTATGAAAACTTATGTGAATGACAGCTGTGCCGAACTTTTTTCTGAATTAGCTGGCACCGTGCCAGCTGGGTGCCAGCTGAGCTGGCACCGACACTTTGCTCACATAAGTTTTCATACTTTTTACATAAAATGTATCTACACTGTAAAAGATTACACGAATAAGAAACAGTTTCATAATGTTCTTTTTTCAGCGTTTTATAGCAATTTGAAAACCACTCGGTCCGCTCCGCAGTCGAAAAATCGGCTTTTTCTGCTTCTCAAGATGTGATTCGACCACTTAAAAAGCTCAAAAAGCTGTGAAAAGTTCTTTCATGAAATCAGAAATGCATGAAAACACTAATACATTTTTTACATAATATAAAAATGATGACGGGTTTTCAAAACAGGTCAAAAGGGACTTCGTACGAAATTTTCAATATCAAATGGGACTTCGTTTTGAAATTTCCCTGGTGCCAGCTCGTGCCGAGCCTTGGACCGTCGTTCCCTCAGTGCTGGTGATTGCGATATCCACCGGACTAGCGCATTTCTTCTTCACCTTCGTAGTATCTCTCCAACTAAACGGATTCGTTCTTGATTACGACCCCCCCCCCCCTCAGTCATACCCCAAGACGACCCCCCAGGTCGGGCGCGCCTGACCTCACGCTCAACCCTGTTCGCGAGACATATGCGCGGTAGCACGCCTGGGTCTGCTCGCATTTAGAGCAAGGAGTGCGGCTTATACACCTGAAAATAGGGTATCTCACAGTTGTCAGTAGCACATGGTTTGGCAGTGCCTAAATTGGTTATGCTTTATCATAGGTGCATTCTGAAAGTACAGAAAGGGGACATTTGTTTTTTAAATAAAGTGTGCACGCTTCATATCTGTG
>CATQJL010000223.1:78467156-78486321 GCA_958299035.1 Cylicocyclus nassatus
AAGCAGTGGTATCAACGCAGAGTACTCGGCTTCTCATTATTTTTTTAGATAACTTTTTCAAAAGTCTTCACTTTTTCGAACTCACAAAACACACAAACGCTCTGAACATCAACAATCTTCGGTTTTCGAAACTTTCAAAAGTCGTTTATGATTGTACACTATTTTTGCAAAGTAACTGAGGGTTTACCGCTTCGAAATATAAGATTTTGCATTGCACGGATACATCATGAGGCGGGTTCAAAATCACGATTTATGGAAATTTTATCGCCAAAGACCCCACAAAATAATAAGAGAAAGTACTCATCAGAAAGAGGAGAAAAAGCTGCATCGAATGACACCTTAGTTGTGCGCCGTTTTATGTTCTGTGGCTTTTGGCATCCCCAAAAGTGGAATTTGATAGCATCAGAAAAATAATTCTAAAAATGTTTTGAGGCTAGCTATAGATGCCAAAAAATCGCATAAAATTGCACTTTGTTTACTTTATCCGACTGCTATCAAAGCTTTTCCAAAAGTCAAAAAAGAAGATAGCGAAAAATTGCCAAAATTGGACATGGTAATAACCATGGGTTCGAAATTTCAGCCATTATTTCACTGATCATAAGAGCAAGCCGCACAGGACTATGGCAGTTGAAAAGAGGAAGAAAAGCTGCGTCGGATAGTACCTGAAGCGTTTCCCTACCTTCATTCCTCGTGTTTTTATGATAGGTTGAAAAAATGGAAAGAACTTTCGGAACGACCTAATATATATATATATATATATATATATATATATATATTAGGTGGGTCACAAAGTTCGTTCGCTAGATTTTCAAAAAATCATAACTTCCTTCCTTCTTGGAGGAATTTCTTGAATTTAGACCTGTTCAAAAGAGGAAACCTTTCTTTTTACAACAGTACCTTTGGCATGAAATAGCGTGAGAAAGTTCAAGAGTTAACAGCAGTTGAATGAAATCACTCAAGATCGGCACTTTTCAAGCAGGGTCACGGAAAATTCTGGAAGTATTTTTACTTGATAGAGTAAATTTTGCTCATTACAGCGGTACCTTTTTCATGAATTAAAACGAAGTAGATCGAGAGTTCGAAGTAAATAAAGAGAATTTCTTCACTTTTGCAATTTTTGAGCATGCTCAAAAATTGCAAAAGTGAAGAAATTCTCTTTATTTACTTCGAACTCTCGATCTACTTCGTTTTAATTCATGAAAAAGGTACCGCTGTAATGTGCAGAATTTACTCTATCAAATAAAAATACTTCCAGAATTTTTCGTGACCCTACTTGAAAAGTGTCGATCTTGAGTGATTTCATTCAACTGCTTTTAACTCTCGAACTTTCTCACGCTATTTCATGCCAAAGGTACTATTGTAGAAAGAAAGGTTTCCTCTTTTAAACAGGAATAATTTCAAGCAATTCCACCAAGAAGGAAGGAAGTTATGATTTTTTGAAAATCTGGCGAACGAACTTTGTGACCCACCTAATATATTAGGTTGATCCAAAAGTTCTTGCGCATCACTTTCAAAAAATCATAACTTCCTTGCCACTCATTGGATTTCGTTGAAATTGCATCTGTTCGAAAAAGGAATCCATGCTCTACAGCAGTACCTTCGCCATGAATTACTTTGAAAAACTTCGAGAGTTACAAGCAATTGAAGGAAATCAGTCAAAATTAGCATTTTTCGAGCTGGGTCACAAAAAAATTCGGAGGTATTTTTATATGATAGAGAAAATTATGCTCATTACAATGGTACCTTTCCCATGAGTTGAAACGAAAAAGATCGAGAGTTAGAAGCAAATAAAGAGAATTCCTTTAGTTTTGCAATTTTGAGCATGCTCAAAAAAGCTTGAAAACGTCACAGAAAATGCGGTAAAGTCATGTACATGGGTTTTGTGACCTTCTCTTTCTAGATGAGCAAGTTTCGAGCTAATCGAAAGCAATTTTGTTTTTCGTGATTTATTTGGATTTTCAAGCCTGCATTTTTCACGAAAGTCAAAAATGCTTTCGATTAGCTCGAAACTTACCCAGCTAGAAAGAGAAGGTCACAAAACCTATGTACATGACTTTACCGCATTTTCTGTGACGTTTTCAAGCTTTTTTGAGCATGCTCAAAAATTGCAAAACTGAAGGAATTCTCTTCATTTGCTTCTAACTCTCGATCTTTTTCGTTTCGACTCATGGGAAAAGCACCATTGTAATGAGCATAATTTTCTCTATCATATAAAAATACTTCCAGAATTTTTTGTGACCCAGCTCGAAAAATGCAAATTTTGACTGGTTTCCTTCAATTGCTTGTAACTCTCGAAGTTTTTCAAAGTAATTCATGGCGAAGGTACTGCTGTAAAGAGCATGGATTCCTATTTCGAACAGATGCAATTTCAACGAAATCCATCGAGTGGCAAGGAAGTTACGATTTTTTGAAAGCGATGCGCAAGAACTTTCGGACTAACCTAATATATATATATATATAACATCGCCCCACTTGCGTTGCCATACCATAAAATTATAGAGCAAGTGGCGTACCGTCGAAACAGCTCTTCCTGCTATTTCGAACTGTGTTAAACATATGGAATTCCTCTTTATTTTTGGATAAAAAAAAACAAAATGCTTGAAAAATCGCTGTTTTCTGGTGCACTAAAAGCAGAAAATGCTTTAACCTATATCTTCTGAAGACAAATGGAAATTGGGGTATGTGCATATGGATGGATAGAGCGTAATTAGCTTTATCAGATAGTAGCCAGGTAACTTGCGTTCACGCAAAGTAGTAAATTACACGCATCTTCGTTCCAAAAGATGCTAATGACCATATCTGTTATCTGTCTACTGACTTTGACCGTTGCGACCAGCAAGTCATTAGTTAGCCATTGGACTTACCTTCACCATTGCAGCAGTAGCACTTCGGATGTTCTCACCTGTTTCACTGCGCAGATACTGCTCGAAGTTTACAATTTGTCGAAGTGACTCACTTTGCATTTTAGCAAGTATAAAACTTATCAAGCATGTTATGGACCTCATATAGGTGTTATCCAAGAGAGAACAATATACTCTAATATCTCTCGAAACTGAAAAGTTCAATCACTTTTCTTTTTGAGAAATCTACAGTTATTCTTTAGGTGCCCCACTCCTTACCGTTCACCCTAATATTTTGACGGTTTTGGTAAGTCAGTGTATGTGCGCAACCATCCGCCCATCGCTACTATGACCACTAATTCTTTTACCCTTCAATGGCAAATCGGTTTATTTTAGGAGTGATGTTCCATCGATGTCTAGAAATGCTCGTGGATTTTTAGTAGATTTCAACTCAGTTTGGGGGAAATTGGACCGGCGGGAGTCCGCTTCGCAACGATTCGTGCCGCTCTGCAGTCTGCGTCTCTTCATTCTAATTCCTCTCTAAGCCAGTGGCGGTGCGGACGCGCTGCTCCACTGGAATTGTTTCGCCTACTCTGGGTTGAAAAAGACCGTAACTTGAATTTATTTGTCATTAAAAAAAGCGTTTCGAAGTAGCTCAGAGATAAGGGAATGGATAATAATGCTGTTTGAATGTTTACAGTTCGATCCCACTCAAGCATTCTATCATACGAGAGAAGGCAGCTTGATGGATGGTACAGCTTTAGAAATATCTTTGCATATCGATCTTATCCTTCATTTGTGTGAAGCGATTGCAATAAATAAAATACTTTCCCTTGTAAACAAGCCATTTTTACATAAGTATAAGGAATGGGGCATAGGAGAGTTATTACTCGCAAAAGAAGCCACTCCGGACATCAGGATGTCACGCGCACAAGCCACCGCTTTTCACAGCTTGTTGCTTTGAAGCAGTGTTTCGAGCAACACTGTCCACATGGTCCAATTTCGCGCTTGAATACGGTATGCCCGATTAGCAACGATAATCAACAAGTTACCTGCTCTTGAAGCGAAAAGATCAAATCCAGCAATAAATCATTGAACGAAAGATTTCTTTTGTTCGCATTTTTAGCTTACCAAGTGAGAAGAATACCTAGCACGGCTAATGACAAGTTTCCTTGCATAATGAAACTATTTTGTTGATCTGCGCAACAAGTGACTTGGAGCGTTAAGAGCGACATCAGTATTGAGAAAACGAGCGAACAGTGACAGCGAGTTACATGCATGGACCTCTCGGCACATCTCGTTTGCTGCCGATCTCGAGTAGCTCTTTGTTTGACTGTGTCTTCATTATGAAATCCGAAATCAACACCTTATTAATGAAACCTTGCTAAAATCCGGCAACCAAGCAGCGATACAAAGTGGCAATTACACGCTTTCTTACTCAAAAGTTCACAAATCTATGGCACACTGGATCTACTTCGTCACGTTGAAGAGTGTAGCAGACAGAGGTGCTTATGCAATTATATGAAGTACTTCCGACGCTGTAAAGGTTGCAACTTTTTTCTTCCTGAAATAGAACGACTTGAATTTTAGTTGGGCAATTCACCGTGTTCCACATAGTTTCTAAATAATTGCTTCTTTCACCTAAACCACAAAATGAAAATGAGACTTTTGTCGTTACAGAACGAAAATATGAAAAACGAGCTGGCATCCCGGATCCCATTCCGAATTGGAGTCAGTCCATTGTGCTTGACCTCTCAGGAAGCAAACGTTCCTTCTTTTAATTTTATCTTGGGTTCGCTTCCTACCGTCCTTACCATGTTTTGATGACCAGCAAATCAAAATGCGCTTCGCCCCTCATCCATCATGACTATGAGGAATGTGCACAGACCTATAGATTTTCTGCTTTATATAGAGACGAGCAGGCATCCCGGGTTTCACTCCGGTTTGGAGCCAGTCTATTAGTCTAAGCTCCCCATCATGCACACCCTGCACACCCTGCACACCGTGAACACCCTGCACACCCTGACCCTGCCCATCCTGCACATCCTGAACTACTGGGAATGTGCACAAACGCACAAACTCACAGATTTTCTGCTCTATATATGTAAAGATTAAGGCAACCGCCACATTTCGTTCCTACATACCCTCGATACATAGAGCCACGTACTCTGGTAACCTTCGCTTTGAGGGCTATGAGAGGACACAACCTTCACCTGGGAAAAAACAGAAGATATCCGGGGCTTCGCCCTGGATGTATTGTCCTGACTATATCGGAACGTAGTTTATGAAGCAAATATAGGGAATAATAACTTTAGCTTATTCCAGCAAAACCGAAAATTAGCTTTTTCATAGCCTTTTTTACGTCAAAAAGAAGGTTTCTGTGGAATTTTCGCCAGAATTCAGGACAAAATTTCGCATTTAACCTCCAATTGACCAAAATAGAGTTTCAGAAGTTTAGGAAAGCTATTGGAGTTGAATAAAAACGAGAGACTGCGCTTAATTCTTGCGCAGAGAATCGCGCACGAATACGCTGGTCTATCTCGTTAATGAGTGATTTTCAAAGCCTGGGACGTTGTCAGTTCTCCTCGTCGTGTCATGACGATCAGAATGATATATAATGTTGCAGGGTTGCGTTGAGACCCTGCGGAGATCTACTACCAGAGCCAAATGCCCCGTCGGCTCTGGTCTGTCTCCGCTGCTCGTCTGCGTCTCCGCGCGCTGCGCGCTACCTCGCTACCCCAAACGCGGGGCGCGGGGCATTTGGCTCTGGTACCCTTTTCTTCGTTGCTTCAAGCCCAATTTTAGCAAGCTATATATCAAACTGAAGCTCTCGATCTCTACATTCACCCTGACAACGTCCCAAAGCCCCATTTTTTCATTTGAACGAGAAATCCGGCAAAAACCTTGTTTTTGAAAATCTCTTGTTTTCCTTCTAGTTTAACTCTTTTCACGCGGTTTTTTCGTGCATTCTGCAGATCTGTTCATAATGCAGACAACCACCCAGCCCTTAACTCTTCGAGTATGGTAGAATTTTTTGCGAAAAATCGTAAAAAGTGCGTTTTTCTTTACCTTGTTCTGTTTCAGTGCTTTCGCATCGATTTTTTTCCAGCTTGGGCGAGTGTTGCTCAGAACAATGAGCGCAACAATCCAGACAACGTCCCAGAAAACAGGAACGTCAATGCGGGGGAAAATTTAAAGGACGCATCAAAAACCAAAACCCCGTGTTGCGAATTGCTGGTCCTTGAGCGAGAACTTGCACTCTGAAAAGCCGCCAAATGAAAAATCTCAAGCCTTATTGCAGCGCTTTTATCCGGTTTACAGTAGCTTCTCTTGCTTTTGCTTTTCTGTTTCATGTCATTTTCTCTTCTCTGGTCATCTTTAAACAACCTTCACTATTTATGACGTCAGATGTCCAAACAACCTTCACTTTTGGCGCCCTGTCTCTAGACTATCGAAGGTATGCCAGTTCTACAAGATGGCATGAAAGTTCGCGACAGCTTCGATTCAACTTATTGAAGCCAAAGTCTAAAATTTGGTCGCCCAGAATGGAATAATTATGTTTTCTTCAAAACTTCGGTTAAAAACCGAGAATACAACAAAATAGAAGTAAAAACATAAAATTGCTTTCTACATGCGCTATTTTTAAAAGATATCGGATCTAGAAAAGTGAAAGTTTACGGTTATATTTTCAAACGTAGGCATTATATAACAGTTAAGGCGAACAGCATAGCTTGAAAAACTTGAAAATTTTCGTTCCATTTCCATCAGGTTGGCTGACATATGAGTTTGCTCGCTTCTGCGGCTCCTACGAATGTTGTAGAAAACTCTTTGATGTCTGTTATTTCTGAAAAGAGCACTCTGATAAGATTTGAAGTGTGTACTCTGTTCCAGTAGAATTTATTTTTAAACAAGGAAAGGCTCAAGGAAGTGAGGTCCCCCATTTTCATTGCGCGCAAATGTGGGAAAAATTTGTTTTTAAATAAAGATTCATACTGCAGATCACATTTTTTATTGTTATTCGCTAGAGAGAAAAACCTGTCTGCAATCAGACGCTAACTCATCTATTCATCATCCCAAAATGAAAACGAAACTTAGAAAATCAAATTTGAGCGTTTGGGAATTGAGCCATGTTGGAGCGTAACCGTCCTTTACTGATACAAAAAGTTTCGAGTAGGTGATATGTGCGATAGCAGGAACTTCAACTCACTTCTTCGCAAAAATCTTAGACAAAGAGCAACAAAATAAATTTCCGTGAAAATTATGCCAAAACAAACTTATTTTTCAGCCGGCTTAATGAGGATAGAATACGGCAGGGCACTATGAGCGTCTGATGTGAAAAATGTGCTTTGTATGCTTAAGCTAGTAAGAAGTTTTTTAGGGTTTTTCTAAATTTCAGGTTTAGTTTAAAGGTATAATATTTCCCAATTAAACATCCGAAACTTCTTAGATTTTAGCCTTCAAAAAGGAGGTAACTCAAACTGGTGCAAACGTTTACATGTATTTTCGCAGAGTTTGATTTGCTCCACCGTATAGCACCCTGAAAGCTATCTAGAATTGAAAAAAAATGTATGGATTATTGGACTAGAAAGTCAAATTGAAAAAATGAGACAACCTAATACTAGGTTGTTTCAAAAGTTCTGTCCGACTTTCGATTTACGATCTAATATCTTATAACTTTTTCAAAATATACAATTTTGAACAAACTAAATTTTGCTGGTTTAGGGAGTCTATAGCTATCGCATGCATAGTATATGATATAAGGAAGGCAACCGAGAGAGAAGAGTAAGTTTCTAGAAATTTGCAGTAGTTGTATAGCAGTGTTTTCGGACGTGCTGATTTCTTCAGACAACTTTTTATGAATTTTAAAGCGATTTAAATGGATGCATTGTCAAGAAACACTAAAATAACATTATCGCGGTTAACTTGGCATCTTATATATAAAGCTGAATGTCTGTCTGTCTGTATGTATGCACGTGTGTACATATTTGCGGAATAAAAATTTTTATTTCTGAACCGATTTGGACCAAACTTGGCACACATATACTTCGGGACGGGGAGCGTGTCTAGGCTACTTTTCGACAAAAATCGATAAAATCGATCGACATCGATTTTATCGATTTTTGTCGATTTTTTGAGGAGTTTACCTACGGGGCTGGGAGTTGGCACAGGGGGGTAAGTGGGCATGGCGAATACAATGTTAGTTTTCAGAATTATGGATTACTTTTATCGACTTTATCGATTTTTTGCAAAGTTTGAGCTACTCGGCACAGAGGGGTAATCGAGCATGCTGATTACGAGTACAATATTAGTTTTTGGTATTACCTTACCTATTACTTTCAGCGATTTTATCGATTTTTTTCAAAATTTGAGCTGAAGGGCTGAGAGTTGGCACAGGGGGGGGGGGTAAGTAGGCATGCTGATTTCGAAACAACTCAGAGACGGGAAATGAAGTGTAGAAGTGGGCACAGGAAAAGGCTGTACAGGGATAGGGATGGGATCTTTATTACAGTGTTTTGACAGGGCCGAGGGAGCCGGATAAGCAAGCTAGTAGCTCATAAGAAAAGCCTTACTGTAGAGTACGCGCTTCTGCTCATAACCTTAATTCGGCCTGATGATAACATTTTCGTCTTGTTGAGTATCTATTTTGCGGCAATATACTGGCTTAAAACCTTTTTCAAAGGTGCTAACGTAAACCTACATTAATGAGGAGCGGTCAAGGATTCGTTGCCTACTGTAAAATTAAGGCCCGTATGAACGTACATCCCCGCTAGGGAGGGGAGGGGATCTGAGAGGGGATGAATCATATCTCGCTACTTTAGGTATCTTTCTTTTTCCTTTTCTATCTTGCTTATGAAGGTTATCGTACCCTAATACCTGCGCATAATTGATGCCAGGTTACTGGCATAACTGATTAGATTTTTACTATTTTGTGTGATCCCCAGGGGATCCCCAGGGGATCAATTCTCAATTTCAGTGCCATTTATCTTCCTGAGAAGTTAATGGAAACGCCGCAAAATTGTACTGAGGATAAACTACGGCACTGCTAAGCATGTTTTCGACATAACAAATGGGATCTGAAGATTGTGAATTTTTCGATGATCCCTAGCTTTCGAGCCAGGGAATACCGAAGATTTCGATATCCTGAGATTTCACTTATTTCTACTAAAAACATCTTTAGCAGTGCCGTAGTATATCCACAGTACAATTTTACAGCGTTTTCACTGAGTTTTCAGGAAGATAAATCACTTTGAAAATGAGAGGTGATCCCCTGGGGATCAGCAGGGGATCACCAGGGGATCACACAAAATAGTGAAAATCTAACTAATCACGCCAGTAACCTGGCATCAATTATGTGCAGGTATTAGGGTATGAAAACCTTCATAAGCAAGGTAGAGAAGGAAGAAGAAAGATACGTAGAGTGGCGAGATATGACGCATCCCCTCTCAGATCCCCTCCCCTCCCTAGCGGGGATGTACGTGCATACGGGCCTAAGATAGCGCCTGCTACCGAGTAGTACTTGAAGCTGATTATATTGTAGTTATCTGACATCGACCGCGGATGTCGTAGATTACTTGCGAATCTACGACCTTCATCATTGTAGAATCATGTTGTATGCTACGTTCAGTATCCACTGCTTCTCGACAAACATTACTGTTCACTGACTACTTGAGTCGCCAGGTCACCCCTTCAGTGTGCTCGATAGTCTACTTGGCGGCGCCTACTTTCATGTAGGCAATCCTTGATTCTGTATGATACAGTTATTTACCAGAAGTGAGCATTCAGGCTATCCACGCCCAAAATAGTGGCATAAAAAAGCCTGAATACTCAGTTCTATTGTTGGTTCGATTATTACCACTATCGTCAGCGGCTGTTTCGCAATTATTCACTGTTGATAGTCAGCGGCTGCGCCGCTGCTATCCAGTAAACAGTTATACAACGTTTGGTACCAGCTTGGTGTATACCAAAGCGGAAGTACTACCAATTACGTTTGCAGAATAGAAACTTTGGGACTTTTTCGCCAACACGAAAGTATGCTGGCAAGGCTGACAAGTTTGCGTGGGCGTAACTTGAGACACAAGATAATATGAAATACTTTAGCTTTCTCGCCATTACATTTAATACGCTATTATAGGTGGATCCTTCATCATGGATGATTTCATTACTATACAGGGTGTCCCAAAATAATGTGCACACTGTTTAATTTTGAATAACTCTCTTATCATGAGGTCTTTCGAGAAACGGTAAGCGCCATTTTGTAGAGCTGGCTTCAACTTAGATTTACAGTATAGAGCGAGTGGTGTCAATGTGGAAAAGGCTGCCGTTTCAATATTTTTTAAAAAATGTGAAAACTTGTGTAGTAGTGTTTTTATGGACGCTGAGTTCAATACTCAACTATTCACAAGATTGCGAAGCTTCCTAAACGATGTGGCCGCTACCTCTTACCTCGCATAACTCTTTAGTGAAGCTTCATAATAAGTTGGGAACTTTCAGTTAGAATCAGCAACTCTAATTGGCCTAGTGTAAAAGTTTTCATGCTGTTTTGATTCCTTTCTGAGGCAAAAATATGGCCTTTCATGGCCCAAAACCCTCTTTCAAGTTTCTACCGTAATCCTACAGTAATGAAGAGCGGTCGGTGATTCGCTCTATACTGCAAATCTAAGTTGAAGCCAGCTCTACAAAATGGCGCTCACCGCTTCTCGAAAGACCTCATAATAAGAGAGTCATTCAAAACAAGTGTGCACATTATATTGGGACACCCTGTATAGAAATGCAAATAACTAACTGTATTGTACGCCATTGCAACGCAGTTCTTATCCTCAAAGCACGCAGCGAAGCACTGATTCTCATTTCCGTAGAACCTCTGGTAACGTTTACAGCTGCTCAAGTGGTCAACCTTATCGAAAATGCAAGACGAAATACATTCTGCCTGAAAGAAGACAGATTGAAATGCGGTACAGAAGAATGGCGAAAATTGCCTGTTTTTAGGCAATGAAAGTGAACCTGAATAAAGAGCAGAACAAGGGCAATCGGTTTCATCTCGAATATGACAGTCGGCTCGCGCTAAGTCCGAAGTGTAACAATGCTGCTTCGGTCCTATGGGAGGCCCCTTAGGTAGCCGAAGCTATGGCGATGATTTGTTTCCAAGAAATAAATCATCGTCAAACAGCTCTCCTGGAAACAAGCGTTTAGCATAGCTGCAAAATTGTCGTGTGATTGACAGTGCGACTTATTTATTAGGTCGGTGCATAAGTTCCGTCACTTTTTTCAATTCATCGGCAAACATGTTAGAATGAAGATAAACTAAATCTTCAAAATGTTCCCGATGCAGAATTTCTTCCTCTTTCCAGCAACCGAACTTCCGTTGTGTTTCGTTGCGACAGTGACGAGATATTTGCTGGAAATTACAAACACTCGTTTTTAGCATGCCCAACTTTCGCTTATTTTCAAAATTTTTGTATGAGACTTTCGGAGGAGCTCTAATAATTGCCAGATAGGGCAAACCTTTTGCCAATTTATGCAATTTTTTTTCACAATTTATGCAATTTTTTTTCAGCCGCTTTTTCAGATTTATGCCAAATAATTTTTTGAAAGGCTTGTTGTTTTGGAAAAATCGCATGACCTGTTATTGCACCAAACACTGCAAAACCTACAGAATACTGGGGTTTCCACACTTGATCATTACTACCGCTACCGTTACAAAGTAAATGAGCTTTTCGCTTCAAATTATGAAGATTTTGAAACATAGGTTACGTCAGTGCGCACTCCTGAAATTGAGAAATATTGCTATTTTCCCCACAAATTTCGCCGGTCTTGACAAAGAAGGACAAGCGTTAGAAGGAGGAGAAAAAGTTGCCTCGAATGGTGGCTGAAGTGTCCGACATTTTGTGTTCTACGAGCTTGAAATAGGCTGAATGTAAAATTTGGTCACGTCAAAAAATAAATCGCAGAAATTCTGAAAAGCAAGCTGTAGGGCTACAAAAAGTGCATAAGTTGGCAAAAGGTTTGCCCTATCTGCTGGTCACTAGGGCTTCCCCGAAAGTCTCATACAAAAATTTTGAAAATTAGCGAAATTTGGACATGGTAAAAACGAGTGGTTGTAATTTCCAGCTAATATCTCGTCACTCTCGCAATGAAACACAATGAAAGTTCGGTTGCTGGAAAGAGGAAGAAATTTTGCATCGGGTACATTTTGAAGATTTAGTTTATCTTCATTCTAACGTGTTTGTCGATGAATTGGAAAAACTGACAAAACTTTTGCACCGACCTAATAATTTCGTTATTATGAAGTGGTGAGGCCAGTGATAATTTGATATTCAAAACAGCTCTCCTGGAAACAAACGTTCAGCATAGCTGCAGAATTGTCTTCTGATTGACAGAGCGACTTATATAATTTCGTTATTATGAAATGCCCCCACAATGGTCGGTCGCCTCATGGTGGCGTGGGGGTGACACTGGGTGTCGAACTGCGATGCACAGCCGAGTGTATACTCTACTAGGGCCTCCCAAGCTGTGAAGGAGTTCGACGTTTCCGGTTTCGGCTGGATGCCTAGCTAGGAACTGGCCACGCCAGATCCTCCGCCGTCTGGCTTCTTCTGGTCGCTAGGCGGTCCCTACCCGCTCCAAGCCCGGGGTCAGCGATCACCCGTGGAAATCAAGAGTAGGCTTAGTAAGCCACCTCTTGTAGGGAAAAATTCATATTACTCCTCCAGTTAGAAGATTAGAAAGAAACCCTGCACATCGTATCCCGCCTACGGCGCCGGGTGGTAGCAAGAACGATGTCAGGGTACTCAGGGCGCCTTTCGGATTGGACAAAAACGACACGTCTGCCCGGACGACACGCCATGGAGACTGCCTCACGCTCTGCACCTACAACGCCAGGACAGTCTCCACAAACGCCTCCACGCTCTTCTCGACGCTGCAGAGCACATCAACTACCACATCATCGCTCTGCAGGAAACGAAGTCCAGGAAGAAGGACGTGCTATAGATGAGTGATGGGACCCTCATCATTCGTGGTGAAAAGGTTCCATCACGAAACGTGGGAGGCGTCGGCTTTGTCGTTCATCCATCTATCGTCCATCTTGTCGATTCGCACGAGATCCTATCACCTCGACTAGGCATCCTACGACTACGTCCTCCACGTCAGAAAACCATCAGTCCAACATCAGCAGCTGACGACTCAGAACTAGATGCTTTCGACGAAGACGTGGAGGAGGTCGTCCGCAACGAAAAGTCCTTCTGTAAATATAATGTGAGCGACTTCAATGCGAAAATCGGGATGCCACTAGAAAAGGAATACAGGATCGGAAAGTTTGGATATGGGCTCCGAAACGAAAACGGCAACCGTCTCGTTGGGCTCCTCTCCGCCGCACGACTCTTCCATGGAAACTCTATCTTCATGAAGCAAGAATATCGCCGGTGGACTTGGGAATCGCCCAACGGAACGACTCATGCTGAAATCGACCACATTCTCACCAACCGAAGGTGGAGCTTACTCGATGTCTCTGTAGTTCCATCCTTCTGTAGTGGCTCCGATCACCGCCTCCTTCGAGCGAAGATACGACTCAGCCGAAGGCTGGAAAAGAAAGTCTGTCATAGTGCCGCGAGAAGGAAGGAAGTCGTTTATGACGGTAACAGGCTGGAAGAGCTCATATCAAGTTGTGACTGGACCATCGAGGAGGACCCAACGTACGACTACGACCGGCTTTTGAAAGGATTGCGAGCCTGCGGAGAATGCGCCTCAGTGACTTCTGATAAGAACTTGGACCGCATTTCGAGGACCACCAAGGAATGGCTCGAAAGAAAAAGATCATTGAGGCAGGATCCGAATGCAACTCATCTTGAGCGACTGATAGCCAACACCAGTTGCAGAACAGCTTTGCAAGAGGATCTCAGGAAGTACAGGCAAGCCAAGATACTGGAAGCAGCCGAAAGAAGACGAAGTCTCAAGAAGTGCCGAAGGGACCTCTGCGAATATCACGTACCGCTGGCTGCACTACTGAACGAAGACGGGATTCCGACTTCTTCCCGACACAAGATGGAATCTATCGCGAAGAACTTCTACACCAACCTCTTCCGCTCATCAACACCCGTGCAGATGCCCGTTGTTCCCACCGGAGAAGTACCAGCACGAATTCTACCTGCTGAAGTACGTATCGCGATACAGATCATGAAGACGTCCACGGCTCCAGGACCAGATCATCTTTCCGTCGAACTTCTGCGAGCCGGAGGACACCGTCTACACGAGATTCTAGCGTCGCATCTGACATCTTACCTTCAGAAGGAGAAGATTCCCGACCAGTGGAGAACGTCAAGAACCGTCCTTCTCTTCAAGAAGGGAGAACGGGAGGATCTTCGGAACTATCGTCCAATATGCTTGCTGAGTATGCTGTACAAGCTTTTCACAAAGGTTATCCTCGCTCGCATATCAGGGACTCTGGATGAAGCCCAACCCCAAGAACAAGCTGGATTTCGCAAAGGATTCAGCTGCATGGACCACATCCAGACCGTTTTGAGGGTCATAGAAGTCTGCCGGGAGTACCGACTGCCTCTCGTCCTAACCTTTGTCGACTACGAGAAAGCCTTTGACAGCGTCGAAACCAACGCCATCCTGTCTGCGCTAGTCGATCAAGGAGTGGACCCAGCTTACGTGAGGACGTTAGCCGACTGCTACAAGGACTGTACAACGACGATGCAGCTATTCCATCGCCCCCTGACCATACCAATCGGGAAGGGGGTGGTTCCGACAAGGCGACACAATCTCGCCGAAGCTGTTCACCGCGGCCTTGCAGTGGGTGATGAAGTCACTGGACTGGGACGAGAGAGGCATACCAGTTGATGGGAGATTCCTGTCCAACCTTCGTTTTGCGGACGACATCGTTCTCTTCTCGAGCAGTATCACCGAAGCAGAGAAGATGCTGAAGGAACTAAACGAAGTAGGGAAGAAGATCGGACTGCGAATAAATCGGAAGAAGACTCAGTTCATGAAGAACGCCCTTTGCGAAGATGCAAAAATGGAATTGGAAGGCACCCCGATTATGGAGACGTCTTCCTACGTGTATCTCGGACGTTCGATGAACATGGAGAACGACTTGAGGGAAAAACTTAACAGGAGAAGAAGAGCAGCCTGGGCCGCCTTCGGGCCTCTGAAGGAAGCCACCGACCAACTGACGGACCCGGAGCTTCGTGCCCACCTGTTCGACTCAGCCGTTCTCCCGGCGCTCTGTTACGCAGCTGAGACTTGGGCCGACACTGTAGCCACGTCGAAAGCTTTACGGACCACCCACAGAGCGCCCGAGCGCAGTCTTCTGAAGATGACCCGACGCAAGCAACATCTAGTCGGACTTCGCAGCACGGATATGAGAAGAATGTCCCGTCTTCGTGACCCAGCGGAATACGACGCGAAAGCCAAATACCGATGGGCCGGTCACATAATGAGAACAACAGGCGACAGATGGACACTAAGAACATCGGAGTGGATTCCTCGCGAAGCCAAACGTCCTCGAGGAAGACCACCGACGAGATGTGGGCAGACGTGTTCGTGGAGCAGATGGACCAGCTGAGAAATCAGCTGGATACGACTTTCGCCCCTGGAACTCGTGGACGCAGCCACCGACGACGGCCAAGAAGATCGTGGATGTCTGAAGCGAGGGACAGGAAAACTGGCGACTTCTGTACTGGGGCCCGCACGTCAAGTGAGGACGGGCCATCTAAGTATCTAAGTAAGTAAGTATTATGAAATGGTGAAGCCAGTGTTGCAGTTTTTCAATAACCACAAGTGAGTGGGTATTATAAAGCAAAGAATAAGTAGAGTTTCCGAAGTTTCCGGTTCGGGGTCCTGTGCCGAACATTACTTTAAATGAAAAGCTGCCGAACGCAAGCAACCTCTACGATCACTTGTGGGAGTTTGCCGGTCATCATGCCAATACTTTAGACCTTTCCAATTACTCTGCTACTATGAGTGAGAAACGTATTTGCTGACTTTGCTTCTTTATCGATAACTACAGCTTCCAAGAAACAAAACTAATATTTTCCTGATATTTTCTTCAATATCTAAGTAAGTAAGTATTATGAAATGGTGAAGCCAGTGTTGCAGTTTTTCAATAACCACAGGTGAGTGGGTAAGTTCCCAGAATAGAAAATAGAAAGAGAAAAGCTATAGAAAAGCTCAAACAGCAAAACACTTTGCTTACTCAAAGAACACTATGAAACTCAAGCTATTTTCGGCTCTGCTTTTACCGCAAAGTGTCAGTGTTCGAAGGGTTCGCTCAAAAACTACGAAGCTCGGGTAATTTTATATTTTCACCTCCACTCTGCAACGTTGTCAGTAGGCAGACAGTGGCCATCAAGGTGCTATTAGAAAATGAACACTTTATTACTTTGATATAATCACTGCTAAGAGACAGACAGAGAGAAATACGATATTCTAAAGAGACGACAGAAATTTGTTTGAAACTATAAATTTGTCATTAAATTTTCGCATTTTCGCGCACTTTTTGGGTTCGGCTAGATTGTTGCGAAATCTGAGGATGCTAATTCTTTAGCATTTTCACAGCAAAATTTTCTGTCGCTAGCATTTGTGCTCCTATCTTTATGATTCCCTGACTAAGATTGGCTAATCATCGAAAGTCTTAGCACATAATATTTAACACATAGTCTTCTCAAAATACAAGAGTCTCACGGTTGTAAAAAAAACAGGAAGACTTTTTTTATAGCCTTAAACAAAAATTAATTTTATGCTGTGCACCGGTTTTCCAACCGTTTCGTTCATCTGAAATAATGAAATTTTCTGTTTCGACGACCTTCAATGCACTGCATAATACCTGCAGCATTTCAAACAATCGCCAGGGGTAGATATGACTAATTCCTCGCTTTCCGCTCGCAGATTTTCAAAAAAATGGTCACGAGATTTGCGACGCCGCTTGTTGAATCCTCGCCTCGTCAAAGAATCATATTTGCAAAAAATTAGAGCAAAGAAAAGTTCTACGGTCTACTAAAGACTTGCTGACCATTGTTCAGAAATGTGCGAGCGGAATGCGGCCAGCTACGAGAATTTTCCGGTGCCCGCCTACCCCGACGATTACCTGAGAATATAATTTGTTGATTGTGACCGAACGATAATGTGATCAATTTGTGATTAAGTGAATTAAAGCGCTGAACGCTAAGCTCAAAGTTTTGGGTGCAGCTGAGCGCTCTTCATGATAGGAACAAAAGAAAAGATTTTTGACAAGACAATTCTCCGCTTAAGCTGGCTGCAGAAAATGAAAAGAGTAGAACACACAAACTCTTGGTACTGTCGCGAATTGCGGGCTTCTTCAAAAAAATTTTTGCGTTGAAAGGGTCCTAAAACGCCATCCTCGCACTGCCCCCCCCCTACCCTCACACCGGTATAAATACCGCAGCTTTTAAAAATATCAGTCAGTCGTCGCAGGTGTCAACTTTTGAGCTGTCGGGTTCGACTTCCATCTTCAAGCCAATTGATTGACCAGCGCCTTCCCTAACTCAAGCGCACTTCAACATCCCGTGTGCACGGGATGTTGAAGTGCGCTTGGAGGACTGACCCATGCAGACGAGGTAAGCTGGGGTGCGCTCGCACCTGACAAATGTAGGCGATCCCACCTCAGAGCTTTTCGATTTGGTGGATCCTAGGATGTTCTTGGCACTACATCTTTACATCTTTAAGTTTGAGTGTAGAGTCTACCATAAAGTATCGCCGCCTATTGTACGTTGAATTTGGATTATCTCACGGAGGGGAACCCCAACTCCGGTTGCGGTGCACGCGAGCACTGTCCACTGACGTGAGGAGCTAGGTCTTGACAGTCTAGAATCCCATGGTAAACAAAAAATAATAGACAATATTATGTAATTTCGGATAATGAAAAATTTATGAAAAAAATAAGGCAGCATAAAAGGAAAGAAAGTGATCAAAAAGGGATATTTTAGACAGGGCCACAGGGGTCTCTGGGGAGGTGACATCTGAGGAGGAAACATGAATGAGAAGAAGATGTCATCATACAAAGATCTGGGGAGTGTCCTTGGCAGGGGGAACAGCAGATGCAAAGGCCCTGAGATGGAATGAGGTATGAAAGTCCGAACAACAGCATGAAGACCGATGTGGCTGGGGAAACAGGAAAGGAGGCTGGACAGGAGCAAAGAGCCAGCGTGTAGAAGTGTAGAAGTCCAGTGAGAAGTTTAGACCTGTTAAGCCATTAAATTCCACGTAATTCAAAATTTCTCTGGGATTTTTCATGGAACTGGACAAGCTGTGTTCTTGAATTCATTTGATAAGTAAAGCAACCAAGAATAGCCAAGAGTTTGACCTACCAAATACCACAAGGTATTATGAAGCTATAGTGAAGCTCCTAGCCCATAAGGATAAATGTCCCCATAAATCCTGTAACCTGGGCACCTCATCTGCCTCACTCTGTTCTTAGCAATGTGACACTGGCTTTAAGACAGAGGAGACAAAAAATAACAGAGCAGAACTGAGCAGTCAAAACATGCCCAATAAATTTTTGGAAACACAACACCGTGTGTGTGTTTGTGTATACACATATATAAATATATATATACACACCACATATATGTGTGTATGTGTGTGCATACATATGCGCATATGTGCAATGTCTATGCATGTGTATTTGTATGTGGATATGTCTAATATGTCTATGCGTGTATATATGTACACATATCCCAGACACACACACATATGTACATAGGTCAAGAGTATAAAAATATGACACAAATGGAGTTCCCATCGTGGTGCAGTAGAAATGAATCTGACGAGGAACCATAAAGTTGCTGGTTCGATCCCTGGCCGCGCTCAGTGGGTTAAGGATCTGGCGTTGCCATGAGCTGTGGTGTAGGTCGCAGACGCGGCTCGGATCTGGCGTTGCTGTGGTTGTGGGGTAGGCCGGCAGCTACAGCTCCGATTAGACCCCTAGCCTGGGAACCTCCATGTGAGGTGGGTGTGGCCCTAAAAAAAGACAAAGACAAAAGACAAAAAAAATTAATAATAATAAATAAAAAATATGGCACAAATGGACCTATCTACAAAACAGAAACAGACACATAGACACAGAGAACAGACTTATGGTTGCCAAGGGCGGGCAGGGGGAGGAAGGAATGGGATGACTGAGAGTTTGGGGTTAGTAGATGTAAACTATTATATTTAGAATGGATAAGCAACAAGGTCCTACTGTACAGCAGAGGGAATTCTATCCAATCTCCTGGTGTAGACCATGATAGAAGGTAATATAAGAAAAAGAATGCATATAGGGAGTTCCCATCATGGCTCAGAGTACTCTGCGTTGATACCACTGCTTT